>APFE031017613.1:78348-110227 GCA_000404065.3 Pinus taeda
CAACTGTCTCTTTCAGTCTTTTCAGTTTCCTTAATTGTAGCACAACTTACTATTTTTAGCAGTTTTTTGGGTCCTGAACTTCCGGAGCCGTTTTGAGGCCCTAAACGACGTTTTTTGGGAAATGTGGGGGCAACATAGGTCCATGGACCGACGTTGCCCTTCCCAAAGTGGTAGTGCTCAGATAGATCTTTCTAACTAGCTATTGTACGCGTCAAACTGAGATCGTATGCCAAAGTTACGACCCCAGGAAGTTGATGTACCAATTTACCCAAACAGGGCCCACAATTTGGCGTTTCATCTTCTAGGGTTAGGTTTTGGAATGTTAAGGGTTTTCCATTGTTTCTAAACAATAAATAGGCCTTCGAGCATCATTATAACACAATTCAGAGGCTTGTAGCCACCACATCTCTTCTTAGAGATAAGCTACCATCGCCCTAGCTGTTTATTTCCATTTTCTATTTGTAAGCATATCTCAGTATTTTGCATTAATGAAATGAAGTATTATTTCCGCTGCATATCTGTGTTTATGGTTATCCCTGTATTTTGTTGCGTTCCTGTTTAAGTCCGGATCATATATATATATCTATATATATACACCTTGCCACTATGCCCTAGCGGTCCTCACCACTACCAACTGAATCTGACAGTCCCAAATGAGCAGGGAATCAATGAGTTGTGATTAGGTTGCACTAGGTCGATGTGCTTGACAGTAATATGCAGGCACCTCGTCGCAATCATGGTTTCATCCTAGGGTTCCAGGGCCCTTAGTTGATGATCCACAACACCTTCGCCCATCTGATGATCAATAAGAATTGCATCACCCCTCCCCTAAATTTTCCTGAAACCATTGTGGAGGATGTCGCAACACAGTCTCCGGTTTCCCGAAACCGCTAACGGGTTTGCTGACATGTGCTTAAACCACGACGGGGCCCATCCCTTTGGCCTTCTCCCCTATATAGGCCCACCATGTCATCCCATGCTTCTCATCCCGATGCTCTCCTCCAATGTTCTCCTATGCACCTTCAGGGATGGGACCCCTAGGACACGTCACCCCGATCCCCTACCCTCTCGACAACTCCACTTGACTACTCCTTTTTAACCATCTAAGAAGGGGCCTATGGGACACGTCATTCTGGTCTCTGCCATCCCGATGACTCCTTGCATACTCTTATTTGCGCATTTGAGACACGTCATCCTGATCTTGCCATCCTGACAATTTCTCCCTACTGCTCCCCTTTTACCTTCCAGGAAGGAGCCTCCAAGACACACCATCTTGGTCCTTGCAAGGGATTTCTACACAGGATTTGTGAAAGCCAAGTGACATGAATGGCTCCTTTTCGACTAGTTATGGGAGTTAAGCCAAGGTTGCATTGACACAGTGTTCCTGCAACGCTGTAATATACATACATGTATGTATATATACTCATGAGTGGAGAAAACGATTTCAGAAAGACTGGTTGGGCATAAAACACTTTAATAATGCATGTGCTTTCTCTCCTTGCCGCACATAGCCAAGGTTACATGAATTTCTTATGTGTTACATTGGTTATAATGAGGTTCGTCCACTTCAAAACCTTAGTCATACTAGTGAATTTTATTATTGTTGGGAGGTTTATACAAGTTTTATCTACGAACCCATTCTGTTCAGAGTTTTCATCATTTATGCTCAACAATGAGGTTAAGTGTTTAATCAATCAATAAGGTTATGATGCCTTCACAAATTCTTACCCGCACTAGTTGCATAATTGCTTATACCCAGTGCTTATGATACTATTCTAAATGCAAGTCTCCCTGCATATACAGCTTTAGGGCAAATCACATTCACATGACTAATTGATAGAATCTCACCCTTTTTAATTTACCACTATAAGCTATACATAGTTCAAGTAATTCAATGCAATATTTAGTTTTAACAGTCAGAACCTCTACCAATGTCTTTAATGAGGATTCTCTTTTCCAAGTCAAATTACTGTGAAATACAATCAAAATGATCACAAGCATTCCTCAACTATCGATGCCATCATTCAACCAGAAAAGAGACATTCATTCATTAAAATTTCAGGTATAAAAAGAACACTTATACAAGGACTCTCTACCCAACCATAGACAGTTGAAGCCAGTCAACACTTGCAGCTGTCACCCCTCAGTTAGATTCCAAAGACTTAGGGGTATTGCTTAAGGGAATAAAACATCAACTGCCAGCTAAAGCAGGGACTCCAGAGGCCTCCTTCCTTCACCCACCAACTACTCAGCAGCTACCAAATGTACAGGGAATCCAGATGCCAACAACCTCCACCCTCCAACTATCTGATGGTAGTCAATCAAAACACATAGGGAATCTGGATGCTTACTTCCTCCACCCAAGAATATCAAGGGAGTCTAGAGAAACAAGTCTCCACCCTTCAAACAAAACATAATGTTTCCACCCAACTTGGGGAATCTAAGGAACAACCCTCCACCCTAGCCATCAAGGGAATCTAGAGAAAGACCATATCCACCCTCTGGCTATACAAGGAATTGAGAGGCCAATGTTCCTCACTTAGGAGAGACCTTCTTCCTGCTAATCTTGCCAACCGAACTAATATCACTGTCTTCTTTTTTCTTTTTCTTCCTGCAAGTCTCCTTTGTTGTTCATCCTTCTTTGTTGTTGTAAATGCCCATCCAAATGCATGAAGGATCCTCCCACTCCTTTAGAGGTTGACTTTTCTTCCTTCCCCCCTAGTTGTTTGCTCAAGCTCCAAGCTCCATAAATTTCTTGTCCTTTCTGCCTTGTAAGTCTTTCCTAGAGCAGCATAGCCCTACGTACTTCTCTTGGAGGCCAATGTAATTCATAAATCCACCCATTAAAACACACCAATCAACCTTTAATGGTTGTCCAAACAGTTCAGATTTCCTGCAACAAGGAAACCTTGAATATCCCGAGCAAGCAAACCCCTCAGCTCTGGCATCTGTGTCCCTTGACTCAGTCCTTTTTAATTTTTGTGTAACAATATTTACATTGCATTTCATGAGAGAACCATGGTTGGTGTTATAAAATATGAATGCTATTTAAGGGCTTGATGAAATCCGTTATGGAATCTAGGCTCATGATTAGAGAATGGGTAATTGGACTCGACTAATTCTAATTGATATAATATAACCCTTAAGTGTAACTACCTCACCCATGTGAAGGCACACATGCTTGACACTTAAGGACTTTGAAAAAGAACCTCATCATTCACATAACTTTACATGTCACCGAGTCATCAAGTGAGCTACACCAAGAGATATCCCCCATCTACTTCTATTTCTACATTTATGTAGTCATTTAATCATGTGGTTAATCATTCTATCTATCTTAATAATAAATAATTGTTTTCCAACCTTACCTTCCATTTATATTTGAGTATTATAAATTATATAATCCAAGTTTACAATTTAAAATTTAAATTGTAAAAGAAAAAAATCACCGAAAAAGAATTGTTTGTTATATAACTTCTTCTTACATTTATATTTAAGAATAATTATTCCATCTTCTTTGATTGTGCTTCATGTGTGTGTGTGTGAGAAAGAAATGGGTAGTAATTTACATTAGAAGGAAAATCTGGATTTTGGGTCGGAACCCTTACATATTTCTTCATGATCCAAAATAATATTGCATTATGAGGTCCAAAATATAGAGAGTCTGTTCTTATGACAATTTTTACCAACTATTTTAAATAAATTCATGTTATATACTCGACAAAAAACTCCTAATAGCAATATATATCTACATAACATCAGAGGGTTAAAAAACTATTAGATTATCTATCAGGAAGTTCTTGGTTCATTAGCTTCCTCATGCGGCTTGAATCACCATCCTTGTCCTGTTGTTCCTGCCTCCTGATCACTGCTAGCCTTCTTCTTCACAGGTTCATCGTTGGTCTTTGTCACTTCCACAATGAATTTGACGTCGCTATTGGAGTTTCCTTCAAGCTTGACCACCCTAATATCCAAGGATGTTAATTCAAACATGATTTCAACTTATAATTCATCCATTTTACTTTGTTGTAGTTCATGTTTAGTATCCATGCGCAATTGATATGTCTTTCACTTCTTTTCCACTGCAGAGCTCCTCTGCTCAAGGATATTCAACAACCCTTCAACAGATTCGAGCAAACATGCCAACAACTTGTTTGTTTTAAAATGCTTTTTCTCCTGAAACTTATCCCCTAATTCCTCCAAAGTGAGACTATTGTGCTTCATGCTTCAGACATAAAAATAAATAAGAGTTTCCTCTTATCACAATTTTGAACACTCAACAACATTACAGAGCAGGATCGAAGAGCAATGCATAGCCATATATAACCCTGTCCACCTTTGTATTGTCCCCTTGGATCATTGAATTGCAGAGCTTTTAAGTCCATGCTTGAATCACAACGATTTCCTTGGAATGTCAATCGAATGATACAAAGAAGGAGGAGTTTTAACACCATTTTGATATGAATTGAATGTGTTCACAGGGTCGAGGCTCCCCTCACTTGTGTTAACTCCTTCCAACTTTGAAAAATTTAAGCCATGTGCTAATTGTGCACACAATTAACATCCTTTGGTTGTTAAATGTTAAAGTGACTAAGATAGAGGTTTATTTCCTTTGAGCTGTGTGACCAGAAAATTAATATTTTCCATCATTCCTTTCATGCTAACAGTAAGTTACGAGCCGAAATCTGTGTGCGTGACAAGAGGAATGTTAACATTGGGTCTTCCTTGAGAATTCGATCAATTTTCTGGCAAAAAAATTTTTGTTCAAATTACCTTGATTGTGAAATGATCCTTTTGGAGAATAGGAGGAAGATATGAGTTTTGTGATTCTTTAGCTTTCCACACTTTGTGATTTTCTTTGCTATTGCTATTTTCAATCCTTGCCAAAGCGCTAGGTATTCAACTTGATTATTGGATGTGACACCCAATCCCCATGCATACTGAGTCTCTATTTGTTCATCGAGGCAAAAGATAACCCCTTCCACTTGAGCCCCTTCCTTCCTTTTTATATTATTAATAAATTCTTTTCCATTTTATTATTTATTCAAAATTTTGAATTTTTTATAAGTATTATTATTTATTAATATAAAATTTTATACATTACATTTTTATTTTCTTTTATAATTATTTATAATAAACACTACTAAAATCAATATATTTTAGTTTTTTTGTAAATTTGGCAAGACTACCGTATTCATCATGTCTAATATATCACCCCGATAGAGGCGAATAAATAAACCATAACTTCATATCAAAGAATGCCTTAAAAAATACTTAATCACCATCTATCTAAAACTCTTATAAACCTATTTTAATTCTTTTTAAATATAAAGTAATATAAAAAAAAAAATATTTTACAATAAAAACATTAACATACACACTCACACCATCTCACTATATTATTCAAAAGGCATCATTAAATGAAAGAGACCATTCAGAAAAAGTTAAAGCGTTCAAAGTCATTTTACGTAAGGATACACTTAAAATAAAAGTGAGAGTATAAAACCCAAAAGTAAGCGTACTTAAAAGTGTGAGTTGTTTGGTATAAGCTTTAAAAGAAAATGTATGGTTATTAATTAATTTAATACATTATCTAATAAAGTAGAATGAAATTTGTGAAGATATTTATGACATGAAAATCAATTCTTCACATGTATATTATTTTATTTTATTTTTAAAATAAATTTATAATTAACTTTTTTATAAAGTCATTTATCAATATTCTGTGAAAAAATAAAATTATATGCAAATTGGTTACGTTGTTTTTTTTTTGTTTTAATAAGAAGGAGTTTGTTTTATATATATATATAATATATATATATATATATATATATATAATCATTTGTTTAGTTGGCCTCTTCTGGCCGAACCCCTAACTATTGGGTCAGGGATGGGGTATCAATCATTCGAGCAAGTAGACGAACCTACCTGCACGAGAAAGAAGATGGCTTATTATGGGTGGGGGCTTGTTATTATTATTAAGGGATAGAGTAGGAGTAGGAAAAAACGATGGACTAGGTGCTCTCTGAACAATCGATTAATGGTATCTGAACCAATGAGATGATGATCCGGCGGCATGGTAATCCACCAATTATCTCTTCATCTTCATAGCCGCCTTGTTTGTCCATCAATATCTAACCGTGAATAGTGCAAGCAAGCTTCGATTTGCGTGAAAATAGAGATTTTACATCATATTTTCAAGCCTGTTAAGGGTTTCTAATACATCCATTGTTTCCCATCACTTCCCATAGAGTTTTTCCCATGCTTCTTACAATAAATTATCATTTCTAGTATCCTTTGGCTATACAATCGACATAACTGACATAGTAAGTATATACATTTATAGTGTTCCATTCAGAAACAATTTTACAAAAACAAGTGAATGAACAAACTATTCTTCCATTGGCATTGGACTGTTCAGATCCAGGTCAGTGAATTCTTCTTCCTTGCTATTGCTTCTCTCCTCCATCTTAAGCTTCAATAGCTCAATTTTTTAATGCAACACATCCACCTCGTCTTCGAAATGTCGGATGCAGTCCTTCTTTCCGAATTGTTGCTCTTGCATAACTAGAGTGTCAAATTGTTGTTGTTGGATAAAATGTTGTAGAATTGTCAAACCTTCCTGAATCATGAAATGTTCCTGCCCATAGTCTTTGCAGGCCTGCTTGTTGCTGCCGCCTTCCTTGGATTTTCCATCCCTCGACCCCCTAGTCTTAGGCCTGCGGTGCCCCCAGGAGTCGAACAGAGAATTATCCTCTGCAGTGTGCACGCTCATGGCAGTAACCAAAATTCCACAGTCCCCCAACTCCAATTTACTAAAGACCTCCAACTTCAGAATGTCCGCGTAGTTCTGCTCCTGAACTCCCACCCAACTTTGATTATCCCCACAATTCGTGGCCTCTCTTAGGCAACCATCTCTTTTAAATTGACAGATATAAGTAAGTCGACACTTAGATTCCCTTTGCAGCTACAAATTCCTCCAAAGACCCCCCTAATTGCCGACGCTTTGAGCCATAACTCGCAATAGATGCTAAGGGTCCCAAGCTTCAACTGGTGGGCCTTCACAGAGGCCACTTGAGCAAAAATAAGCCTTAACCCATAATAGTATATCAAACCATTACTCTGTAAATAGAAGTAGCGGATCTAGATATGGATGTTGTATTGGAGATTAATACTAATGGAGCTGGGATCCCCATGCTCATCCTAAATTTCCCAATTAACAACCATAAATTCCTAGGACTTCTCTCGTTCCTTCATCCTCGCCCACAACTTCTTCCCACGAGCGACTAGAGAAAATCTGAGTCGAGGATATAAATGTTTCTCCCAATCTTCCATTAACCTGCCTTCGACTATACTAGAACGCTGACCTTTGCAACATAATTTATGCCGAGGGGACTGTATTCTCATGAACTTTGATTCCCCGAGCCCAAGTGTAGTACCTCCATGAAGGACACAGACACGTTGCTGCGACATACTAAGGTAACCCATGCCACGAGGCACAAGGACAAGACAGGCCAAGCATTGGCTGATGCGACAGGTAGCAAGGAGCAGGGAGGGGGCCCTAACAAAATGGAGAAGGGGAGTAGAGACAAGAATGAGAGGATTAATGGGATGGGAGGAAGAAAGGTGGCGAAGCATGGTGAGGAGTGGGAAAAAAGCAGAAGAAGGGAGAGGCGGAGGGGGCAAAAAGAGAGAGAGTGAGGCAAGGTGGGGGGGGGGGGGGGTAAAACTTAAGGCCAACTAATCTTGCAAAATCTAACTTGTTGATACTTTTTGACCTCTTGGATGAGCTAAGAGTGCCATTCTTAGACCAATAGTATAAACCCATGAATAAGATTAGGGAATGCAGACCGTTTCCTCAACCTCATTCACTATACTTTTTTATGCCTTCAACTAGCAAGCCAAATTTGCTTGTTTATCTGCCTCCTGATTATTCCCATTTAGGGTATGAAAAATGGCACAAACTTAAATAAGGGGATCATCCCTTGGAATCTCTTAATTATTTGATTAAGGTTCATATTTTTTTGCTCCTAATCTATGGTTCATATGCTTTATGATCAACATTGAGTGTCCTAGGACCTAGACCTTTCTAATGCCCTTTTTATGAGCCATTGTTAAGCCGAAAAACAAACCATAAGCTTCAGCATGATTGTTTGTCTTCTTATCGAGACCCCAAGCATATATATCTTCAATAATTCCTTCGGAATTAATAAAAATCCCTCCCCTCTTACCACCCTATAATTTAATTAATTATTACCAATTAGATATATAAATAATTTAATATTAACACATATATAATTCAAATTTCCCTTGCAAAATAAAATTTATTTGAAATAAATTTAATTTAATTATTAATACAAAATAATATTTCTAACTTTCCAAATAATAATAACTAAAACTACTAAAAACTTTGGTGAAAAAACCTGTCAGATATAATACTCAAGCTTTTTTATTAACACTTACCAAAAATACACAAATACCATGAAGTAAGGACTATAAATGAATATAGTACCTTCCCAAAATAAAAATATAAGAGTCTTCCCATAGGCTAACAGATGCATAGCGCATTAAAATGTTATAAAAATCAAGCATGGAATCCAACACAAGTTTTAAAGTCCATTTATATTAATGTTAAACACACTTGGCAATAATGAAAAAACATAGAATAACAAAGTAAAATACAATACACCAATGTACGGGTTTGCCAGAAAATTATCAATTTATAATGGAATGTATTAACAAAATTGTATTATTTTTATTATTAAAATATAGGATCAATATTAAATTCAGGATATTATTAAGTGATTTTGATTTTATTATTATTATAGTTTTAGTTTAATTACTATATTTATCAAAGTTTTTGGTTGAAATTTAATGACAAATTTTAGTCAAATCATGATCTTTAGTTATTTAAACAGTGTTTTTGATGATATATATAGGTTTAATACTTTGAAAAAATTATCGAAGTATTCGGATGGTGGAGAGTTCACAACTTAAACTTTTGATTCCAACCAATCCCTACTGAATTATAAGCAAATTCGATTGAAAAATATGCTTGAGAAAGCTCCAAAATGTATGACAAATAGAGTATGACATAACTACATATTAAAATAAAATGAGAATTAGTTTCTAGTTTAATTGTTTTAACTATTATTTAAGATATGGCGTTGATGAAAAGATTGAAAATTCAAGATTATAAGTTTAAATTTAATTAAGTTTTTCTATATTAAAGGTGGTTACTATATCTAGCAATTAAGTTTTAATCATATATATATATATAATATATATATAAAACTAATCTAGATCTATTCTAATTCGGGATCTACTGAGGGTTGAAATTGATCAAATCTCTTTTCACTTTAAAAGGGTTTGTATCTCAAGAGATTTGATCCTTCTCAATGCTTAATAAATTCAGAGTTAAGATCGACCTACACTGGTTTAATTATTAATTGTAATTAATTATAAAATATAATTATTAATTATTTTTAATTTTAATGTAATTTGACTCAATCAAAATGTTTTATTTTTTTGAGAACGCATGCTTTGTGATTCATGATTTATATAAACTCTCTTCTAGATAAATCATGTAGTAATTTTTACACCAACATGTTTCGAACCACTTAGTGTGATTCATAATTATAATTATAATTTTATTTTATTTTCATTTAATCAAAATGTTTACAAGATATTACATTACATCACATTAAAACATCTCTATCATACTAAATTAAAAAACACCTCTTAACTTAATTAACCAAATAAAAAATCTCTAAAATTTATTAATCGTCCTTTTTAAATAAATTTAAATCCCTCACCCAAATATTCCTCATAAACTATCTTTTCTTATTCTTAACCCTGAAGTACTTCTTCCCAACCCATATATCCAAATTGAAGGTTTCATTTTTAAATGAGCAAGTTCATGTCATGTCATTGGACCATTTCACTTTACCATTAAAGGAACAATATCCTACCCTTTTCCAATTTAAGATGACATGGACCCCTCATTTAGGTTTTAGTTTAAATGTCCCACCTTTTTCCATTTAAAATGATGTGGACACCCTTTTACCATTTAAGATGATGTGGACTACTCATTTAGATTATAGTAAAAAAAACCATTAATATGAACTAAAGTTTTCACTTTAAATTGAGCATGTTCATATCATTCCACTGTTTGATTTCACCTTTAGAATCCTTGGCCCAACTTTTTCCAATTTGAGATGATGTGGACCACTCGTTTAGATTTTAACTTATAAAAGCATGTAAAGTTCTAAGATGTATAACTTCGTTAGAGACTTAAACACCTCAACCATGAATTAAAAGAAACCTCAACTATGAATTAAAAGAAAGTAACAATCCAATTCATAGGAACTTCTTTAAAAATAGAATAGCCTTAGAAGAGGAAATGATTGAAATCCAATAGTTTAATCTATCCGGACCAATAGTTTATTCTAGAGGGAGGACCAACACACCGTTCATTAATAGGAATAGTGAGAATGGAATGATAAGAGTTGTATGTGGAATTAATGCAGAAGAACAAATTTGTGTAGTATAGTTAAGAGAAAAAGTTGAGAATATTATTTTTTTATTGTATAATTATGTAAAATATATGAGGAAAAGAGAATAAAAAAAAATAGATTACATAAATATGAGGGAGATATTTAAAGGCTGAGGAAGAATCCAAAGAAAAAGTTTCTTTTGAGTTTTAGGATATTTTAACTAAATTTTTAGGAGATATACCATTATATATTGGTGAAATTTATTTATACAAGTTATTATTAGAAATAGAAGATAATAATTGAAATTATTGTAATTTTTTATTTTGAAAAGAAGTAGGGCATGTAATGTGATTTAATTAAAGGAAAAGTTTTGAGGTAAGATGATTTCTTAATTATTTTATATAAGAAGTAGAATTGCTCTTGAAGTTTTTAATGTTAGTTTTCTTACTTTCATTATTAGAGAACCTAAGACTTTGTGAATAAGGGCATGTTGTTCACACATACTGAATTTCTTATTGGAGATCTAGTAGCGGAGCATGGGAGCCATGGGGAGCCAAAGGAAAGGAAGGGAAGGGCAATCTTTTGCAGGCATCAGAAAGAGGAGCATTGGAGATCTGCAAGGGTGGAGAACTCTGCACGCGCGAAGGAGCAGACAACTAGAAATTGTGCATAGCTCCAGTGCCATGGCCCCAGGAGGGGGTTGCGAACTGGATCTTCCTCTCCCACCTGAGCTATTAGCGTTCCGGGAATTGGTGGCGGCATGCAACAAACGACCAGCAACTAAACCAACAAAAGTTTGTCAAAAGAATGGATTCCATCCTCACAGTTGCTCTGCCTACCGAAGAACCATGCAAAGCGGCGTTGAATCTAGCAAAAAGAGGGCTTATTGGGCAATTCACTAGGTTATGGCCATCGCATAAAGCTGTAGATGCCTCGGTGCAAAGGAACTGGCGACCTCTAGTCAAGGAAGGAATCAAAAGCCACTTCGTCGGCAAAGGCTTCTTTGTATTCGTATTTGAAGCGATAGAAGACATAAACCTCATATTGAGAAATGGACCATATTTCATGGGGCCTCAGGGTTTGTATTTGAATAAATGGACTCTAGACTTTGACCTGACACCGGATGTGCCCTCTGCTGTCCCTCTCTGGGTGTGCTTGCATTATTTACATCTACACTGCTGGAACCCCAAATCCTTAGAAACCATAGGAAACAAACTTGGCAAATACATTGATCGAGCAGAAAGGAGGAACCAGTACTCCTGTGCGAGAATTTGTGTAGAAGTAGACCTAAAGGAAGGCCTCCCTGAAGCTATAAAACTCATAGTGGCTGAATGGATGCACATCTAAGTGTTAGATTATGAGCAACTCCCATTTAAATGCCGACACTGCCATGGCTATGGGCAGTTTGCCAGGCATTGTAAAAAGAAATCAGAGGAGAGGCTAGAGAATATGAAAGGAGATCAATGGAATTAGGTCCAGAAACCAGGAACAACTAAGAAGAATAACATAACCAAAGGGAGGGGAGTGTCCATGGGGAGTGGTGCTCCACCCATAACCAAAGCGGAGGGGAGCTCAGCCCCCTCAAGAGTAGACATACCCACTAATCCCTTTGAAATACTCAGCACACTAGAAGATCTCCTAGATCTAGTAGATAAAGAGGCTGAACAACAAACCACCACCATGGAAGAAGACAAAAGGCAGGGGGAAACAGGCCCTCTCCAAACAGGAACTCTAGTTCCCCTACCTATGCAGATATGACAAGGAAGAAGACTCCAGAGATATCGGGATCCTCGGAAGATGAGACAACTGAGAGGCCCACGAAAAGAGTGGGGAGGAAATCCCACAAAGAGGCCGAAGAAGAAGAGGCGGAGAGACAAAAAATGCAAGGCAACCAGCCCACGATTGAGATGTCCATCGACAGAAATACTAGACCAGGCCTCCCAAGGGAGGTACTGCCCCACCCTCTGGTAGTAAATAATGCGATTAGTCTCATGGAATTGCAGAGGACTAGGGAATCCCACAAAAGCTGAAGCAGTCAAGAACCTAATGAAATAAAAAACTCATAAGATCCTCATGCTCCAAGAGACTAAAATAAAAGGGGAAGCCCTTCTCGAACTCAGCAAAGCAAAATGGAAAACAAAAGCCGGAAAAGCAGTATGCGTAAGGGGTACATGCGGTGGGCTTGCCACTCTCTTGGAGGATGAAAAGTTCCTACTTGAAAGCTCCTTTCAGACACTACACTAGATATATACCGAACTTCGACACCTTCCAAGTAAGATTACCTTTGCTCTCTTTAATCTTTATGTACCTGTCCTCTATGCAGAAAAGAAAGGTTGCTGGCAAACCCTGTCTGATTTCCTTGAAGCCTACTCCCTCAAGAATATAATTCTAGCAGGGGACTTCAATCTAATCCTTGAACCAAAGGAAAAAAGAGGAGGAACCGGTAGCAGGGACCACTTCCTTCCCTTCGTAGAGGACCTGATTCAATAATGGGATTTCCTAGACTTTAAGCCAAAAATAGGGCTTTACACATGGACAAATAACAGAATTGGGACGGAGCACATCTCAGCTAAGCTGGACAGATTCCTACTTTAGAGCACTCTCCTCTCAGAAAAGAAGATCATCTCCACAAAAATTCTACCAAAGCTGACTTCAGATCATAAACCCATTCTTCTTTTGCTGGAAGAAGAGGAAAATTTTGGGCCAATCCCCTTCTGGTTCAGCCCTCTCTGGGCAGACAGAGAAGGGTTCATGGATACAGTCAAGAAGGCCTGGTTCACCCATGTCCCTGGTTTGCCTAGCTATGTGTGGGAGGAAAAGTTAAAGGCCACCAAAACACCTCTGAAAGAATGGATAAAAAAGCCTATAGACTCCCCCAATAGTCATAGAAAATAGAATATAAAGCAGCTGCTGGAGCTGCAAAACATTACCTGCTTAGAAATTTAGAATGAGCAAGATCTCCAAATCAACATTCTCTGGTCATTCAGAAAGGAGCAAGAATCCTTGAGGCTCAAATCACGCAATCTCTAGCTTGTGTCTGGAGACAAAAATTCAACGTTCTTTCACAAGCAAATTCAAACTTGACTCTCTAGAAACCACATTGTTGAAATCACCTCACCAAATGGGGTTGTTCTCAAAGGCACAACTCTGATAAAAGAGGGTGCAACCTCTCACTTCCAACAACTGTATAAAGAAGAAAGTGCTGAAGATGATGAGGAACCGCAAGCCTTCCTCAAGCGCATTCCAAGAATGGTTAACGAGGAAGATAACTCAATTCTCCTGAAGCCCTTCACTGAAGACGAAATCAGCAATGTCATATGGAAGATGGAACCAGACAAAGCCCCAGGACCCGATGTTTTTTCCATCCACTTTTACAGAATCTATTGGGACATCATCAAGGCCGATTTGTACCGAATGATCAAAGGTTTCCTTCGTAAATCCAAAGTGGGAGGAAGCACAAACTCCACTTTCCTAACTCTAATACCAAAAGAAGCAAACCCAATGGCGTTCGACCACTACAAGCCAATCTCGCTATGTAATGCATCCTACAAAATCCTCACCAAGTTACTTGCAAATAGAATAAAGTTGTTGTTGGAAAAACTCATCTACCCCAACTAAGGTGGGTTTGTGAAAGGCTGACACATCCTAGACAATGTGATTTTGGTGCAAGAAATCATCCATGCCAGCCATCAACGCAAAGAGAAAGGTATGCCCATTAAGCTAGACATGGCGAATGCCTTTGATCAAGTAAGGCACTCTTTCCTCCTCCAAGTTCTTTATGTATTTGGTTTCAGTTCTGATTTTATAAAATTTATTAAAGCATGTATAGGAGAACCTTGGATTGCCATTCTTGTAAATGACAGGCTGACAAACTACTTCAAAGCTTCGAGGGGTATTAGGCAAGGTTTCCCTCTATCCCCCTTCCTGTACATTCTAATGGCAGACTCCCTGAGACAAAATCTTATAGCAAAGAAGCTCAATGGGACACTTCCATGCATAAGGGCGATAAATGGAACGACTCCAATCAATCATGGCTTGTTCGCTGATGACTCTATCCTTATGGGAGGAGCCTCCATTAAAATTGCAAGGGCCTTCAATGAAGTAATCCAAAGCTTCTGCAGAGTCTCCGGAGCTATGGTGAACAAGAGGAAAAGCGTTGTGTATGGCTGGGTGGTAGGCCAGCAAACTATTCTTCGGATCGCCCCAGTCTTGGGCTTCACAGGCTACATCTCTTGGGAAAAATTGAAGTACCTATGCTTGCCATTAACATTGGGAACAAGTAAGGCCCCTCATTGGATGGGAATTATCATCAAAATCAAGGCAAAAATGACGACATGGGGCGAACAGTGGCTTACCATAGTCGGGAAGCTCATTCTTGTTAAATCAGTCCTCTCCTCCATTCTTACCTACCAAGCCTCATTTCTTTTAGCTCCAAAAATGGTCACATATCAACTATCAAAGCTGATTCAAAATTTCCTATGGCAAGGAGATAAGGGGAATAAAAAAAAAAAATCACCTTGTAAGCTGGGACATAATGAAAAGGCCAACATTCGAAGGTAGATTACAAGTAAGAGATCCCGGGCTGGCCAACCTGGCTTTGGGAGGCAAGATTCTTTGGAAAATATTCTCAAATCAAAGACACCATGCAAGTCAAGTTCTAATCAAAAAGTATATGAACAAACTCACAATAAATAATATGGATGAAGGAGCTTCCTGCAAAGGAACCATTCTCTCGAAGCTTTGTAGCCAAAGTTGGGAGTTTTTTAAATACCATCTTTACAGAATCCCAGGTAACGAAAAAATAATTGGGCTATGGGAAGATAAGATCATGGGCCTCCAACCCCTAAATCTTACCCCTGAAATTGTAGATCTACGTAATTGGCTCATTCAGAAAGGTATTCACAAGATTGATGATATATGCTCTTGGGATCCTAGAGGGAACTGGATCAATTGGGCCCTCCTTCGCCTCCTTGACTGGATGCTCCCTCAACTTCATTTCCTTCTAGCTAATCTCTCTAGTCTGGTTCTGGTGCATCTCCACTCGAGGGACAAGTGGGGCTGGGGGAAGGCCGGAGCTTATACAACACTGCAGGGTTTTGCTGCTCTTCAAGTACATCAACCTTAGATCCACTCTACAAAGCTTTGGCAGCATGTTTGGGAACCCTTTGGTCTCCCAAAAATCAATTTCTTCTATTGGACTCTCATGCACAGAAGGGTCCTCACTGGGGAAAATTTAATGAAACGTGGAATTATCGGTCCCCATAGATGACCTCTTTGCTACATGGCTCAGGAAACGATTGATCATCTATTCACCGACTACCCCTTCACACAAGAAGTATGGACGCAAGCAATACCCAAATTCCAACGCAACTATCAGTAGGCAGTCTCTTCATCTCATGGAAAGAGTGCTACCCTCACACTCTGAAGAGCAAATCAACATGGGCTAAAATCTGGAATGCAATCCAAAAATACATTTGTTGGGGAATTTGGCTAGCTAGGAATGAAGCCATCTTCAATAACAAGCTACAATTTACCAATGTAGATGCTTCCATAGCCAAAGCTCTGTTGCTGGAAACTTATGAAAATAGACCTCGTAAATCATACATTTCTCTCCTCCCCGAAGAGCGCAGCTGGCTAGGTGAGTCCATGGGGTAGGCCAGCAATAAAAAGAACCCCTCCAGGCCTAGCCTTAATCCAGAATGGCAACTTCAAATCTCTGAGTCGTACTTTCACAAGTGGTGGAAAAATCAGGGCAAAGTTTCGATATTCTTTGATGGAGCCTCCAAAGGAAACCTGAGCATATCAGGGGCAGGAGGCGCAATCTATGCCTCAGACGGGCACAAAAAGGATAGCTTCAGTTGGGGCCTAGGAAATAGCACTAATATCCAGGCCGAGATCCTTGGACTGCTTAAAGCATGTCAGCTTGCTCAGGGGAACAAAGGGGAAAACCTTCAAGTCTTCGAGGACTCAGAAGTTCTGATAAAAATCCTAAGCACTGGGGATCAATTCAACAACTCAATGCTCAACAAGACCCTAGAAAGACTAAGAAATCTACTGCAGAACTTCACTACATGTTCATTTTATCAAATTCTTCGAACCCTAAATAAGGAAGTTGACATAATGGCAAATAAGGGATGTTTACTAGCTCAAGGCTTTCTGTCAAAGAATGATGAAGCAATAGAAAGGCATCCAATTCCTTAATAGAGAAGACCAACAGAGTAAGGTCAGGGCAGCCAATGTTTCGCTTAGGAAATGTCTCTGGCTCCATGAATGTCCAAAGAATGGATTAGGTAGCATAAATCATCCGCACGCTGAAGAATAATGTTGATCAATGGCCTTGACACTTGTTGACATATCCTGATTAAAAGATAACGATTGCATGTTATGAAAGGCATTGACTCGTCACTGCTTCCGCAGCATAAACCAAACCTACAAACGCAATTATCACCTAAGCAAGTAACTCTCAATTAGTTGGATAAAGATACGCCTCAACAACGTTTACACTATCAGAGGTTTCATTCAGCCGAGCTGTTGCAAATGACCTTGGGCTGAAGACCATTGCTAATCCATTGCCTCGGCGCTTGCTGATAATCCTATCCAAAAGATAATGATCACAGTCAATCAAAGGATCGATTTTCCGATGCTCCAAATTGATCTTCGCTACTTCAACCGAATAAAACGATCATGATATCACGATCTTCGTCAAAGCATTCAAATCGCAATCAGTAAGATAAGGAAATGCCACAAAAACATAATCAGAGGCTTCAATATGTTGAGCTGCTGGAATTGTTTTTGGGAATTGCCAGGTTCACCTTATCCTAATAGAGAAAAGCGAAAAGGACCCCTAGATATCTCCCTTGCTTTTAGACTAAGTGCTAATCAAGGAACTCTAAGTACCCATAAAAATCAAATGCATCAGTGAATGTCTAATAGATAAAGTAGGCTTTTGAGCACTCTGAAGCGCCAGAAAATATTTAGCTGATGCTCAATGTAATATGGGTTGTTTGGCTCAGCCCCAACCACACTACTCAATAAAATTCACCCGTTTCTATTAATAAAAAATAAGGGCGTGCTTGGTTAGTGAAAGTGGGGTTTTTTTATTGCCCACACTAGGATTCAATTTCCTTGATTGGAATTGTTTCCCATTGTGAGTTAGTGCACCTCTACAAGGGAGGCATTGTAACCCACCTAGTCCCCTCACGACCTTTTGAGGGTATGAAGTGTATAGATCCAACTTCCATGGTTACTTTATGGAGATGGTATTATCAAAATTCCTCTTCCTTCAACCACCTTAAAACTCTTTTCTGAGACCATTGTTGTCCTTTTATCCTCAAGAGCCTTCCAATTATATCAAAATTTCATCCAAATCTTAGCCCTGGATCCAAAGTTATGACCCTCGTAAAATTTTCCCTTTTGTGCAATGTTGTCATCTATAGAATCCATGTGTCACTACCATAATGATCCACATAATTAGTTGAACCATGGCGACCTACCCAACTCATATTCGATGTAGGATTTTCAATAATCTACTTAATAAGAATTCCCTGACCTTTGGTCTTATGAAATTTTTACCTGTCTGGATCCATCTTAAGTCCCAAACTTTCATATACATCCATATCCAAGCCTAGCACTTAGCCAACTGTAATCAACCTTTTTACATATCTGAATCCTCTTGAAATTCCAAATAATTGAAAGAGCATTCAAATCATCCATTATTCGAATATATAAATGTCATGATCTCCATGTTAACTACCACATGGGCCTCCACCTTAGCATTGCTACAACTTTGATCAATGTCAACACTCTGCAAAGTCAACTTGGGTTAATGCAAGTCAAAATCATGGACCTTTGGATATCTGAACTTCCATATATCTATAACATCTGGATGTGGGAAAACATAAAAATGTCATTTTTCCAAAGTTCTAGATCTTGAACTCCGAATCTCGACATAACCTCTACCATGTGAGGGCCACATCAAGCTCATGACACCTTTGTACCATGCAAGAAAGGCATGTCGACTACCAAGTTGGCATGCCACATCATCTTTGAATTAACTAAGTTGTTGTATCAGCACTGACAAGTTAGTAGCCATGTCACATTGCCATGTTAATTGTGTCATGTTAGTAGCCACATCACAATATCAAGCTAGAAATGACATGTCATACATCACAATCCCTTCACCCACTACACGGCTTGGTTCCTTCCACGTAGCCTCCATGTGGTCCACTCGGCTGGCCTCCAGGTCCAAGTTTTTCCATTGATCCCCTTTATAGGAAATTATAGATCCCAAGCCTCTACAATTAGTGATGCATTCATATGCCTCCAAATATCTACATATATTGAACTTCCTATCCCTATCGAGCATATGCACTTAGCTATACTTTTGGATGCATGGATACTTGGATATACAAAGATTTATAGCATCATGTCCTTCTGGATTGAAGCCGCCTTTAGCTCAGCCCATGGTCATGAGCCCTTCACCTGAACATATGATGATGGGCTAGGGCCAAAGCCTCCAATCCCCAAATTTCCAAACCACAAGATTTTGATGGGGGCTTTTCTAGCTTGCCTATGAGATCTGAATTTTACAGTGATTTTAGAATGAAAGGGATGATACTTTGACTATAAGGCATACAAAATCTCTACCAATAACCAAAAGACTTCTCAAAATAAGTAACAATGGGACCACTATTCACAACTATCCCATCAGAGTGAAACCTCTCACTCATTCCCTAAAATAGATAAACATAAGGTTCACAACCCACTACAAAACCAACTAAATCCCAAATCAAGGCGTACTTTCACAAGGAACTCGGTCCTTCCAAGGCACTAACATAAGTGGACCTTTTAATATTCTTATCCTAAACAAGGATACCTTTAAGTTATTCAATCACACAATTGTCCAAATACGGATACACTATAGCTATGTAATCCCACAACTAGCCTAGTAAAGGCCATTCGCACTCACTTAAAAGGCCATAGAAACCAAATCAGGCCTTTCAATAAACGTCCTACTAGTTTACTACTTCATTAGTGTACTTTTTAATACTTTACAATAAATGTTCTATCAATACTCTTCCTTTGAGTCTCTGTGACACACCCAACCCCCTAATGTCATATTAGTGTTGTGGGGCATAGTTTAGATTCGACCTTCAAGGTTTATTATGAAGATTGAGTTATCAAAAATCTTATTTCCTTCATCTCCTAAAATCACATTTCTAATATGACCATCATCTTTAGCTTGTCGAGAGCTTTCCAATGATATAAATTTCATCTCATTTTGAACTACAAGCATAAAATTATGTTTGTTCAAAGTTTACCTCTTAAGAGAAACCTTGTCATCCATACATGTCCACATGGCTAACATGTGGCGACCCTTGGCCATTTGTTTCCCCAACATTGGTCCACATCCCCAACCCACACATCATATAGAGACCTCAACATATCAGTGATTTCCATAACCTCACTCTTCTCATTCCTTCGGGGTTCTGAGATCCTAATACCATGATGTCTCAGCATGCCCGATATGCTGATATGCCTAACCTAGTCAATATGTTGATATAGTTGATACGAAATTACCAAATACCAACAATTTCCATATAACTACAAATCCTTGCAAATCACCAATAGGTTGATAGCTAGCTCATCATGGCACTCATTTTTTTGACATCTAATCACAACCCACTATGTGGCAAAGGTTGACAGGCAAAAAACGTGGCACCACTAACTTGTATATCGAGATATTGGAGACTTTACAAAGCAAAATCCCTCATAAGTCCCATTACATCGATATGCCAATATAGAAGTTCAACCTGAAACATCATCCTCCAACATCTAATCATTGCCTAACACATGGAAAATGTTAATGTGTACCATGTGTCACTCCTATTTGCACAACTGGGATGCCCAAAAATGCCAAATCTAGGTGACATGTGTGCATAACCATGTCATCATCCATGCCATCATCATCATGTTACTCTTTTGATTCTTCTAGTTGCTTCAATACTCTGAGGTCATTAGTTGAAAATTCAACCAAATATAATTTTCATTGTCAAGTGACGGTCTCTCGGCTAAAGTTACACCATATCGAGGTATTCCCAAAAGACATTTCTTTCATTTTTCCAAGGCTCAATACTTTGGTAATCCCCGTTTTCAATTGAGTCCTAGTCCTAGCTACTCATGATCATGTAGCCAAGGCCTATGGCAGAGGCTTCACCGAAATCCAAATTTCCATAAAAGCCAAAACTTCTACCTAGTTACCTTCACTTGATCAAAGCTCTTTGGTTGCTCCCAAACAAAGTGATTCATTTCCTTTAACCAGGCAAATTCAAGCCTCCTCATATCAAGTTATTATATTACAAGGAGGCCCATAAGCTAACTCGTCTCCATAGGTAGATAGATCCTTAAGCTCGCATCAACAAATAAGGTTAACTCCACCATAAATATAATAATAATACAAGATGGCAACATTCATGAAACAATATTGAGTGTAACCATTACAACCATGGTTAAGATTGTAACACCTTTCTCCCACATTTACCCAAGCTAACCGATCCACCGAGGTAAACATGTGACGAAGAGTTACAATGATATGATTCAACTCCCCAAGTACAGTTAAGGAAGTGGAATCGACATGACAATACCGATTTGACCTTGCACACAAGCTATAGAACCTCTAGGAGCTAACCAACCCTTCCAGGTGACCAACCCCTAAGGCAACTTGCCTTGTCATTGAAAAAACTCCCAGTCACATGCACAAGCCTGAATGCATGCTACTATAGGTCTCTGGTCACTCCCACAAGCCTGCAAGGGAGAGACTATAATATTTTTCATCCAATTTTGTGCCAGAGACTGAGAGATTTAAGCCACTTTTTCAGCGCTAGGATCATGACCACTGCCGATAACTCAATGAGACTTTCCAAAACAACAAATGACATGAAGACAAAACTTCTAACACAAAACTTGATCAAGGACTTGACCTAACCAATCCCAACCATGACAAACATTTCGTCAAACACATGGCAAACATATAATATTGATCTAGGTGGATATTGGTGGCTACCTGCCTATTCCACTTGGACCCCCACCATTGTTTCTTTAAGTTTTTTAGTTTTCTTATTTGTAGCACAACTTAATATTTTTGGCAGTTTTTTAGGTCCTGAGCTTCCGGAAGTGTTTTGAGGCCCTAAATGATGTTTTGTTTGTTTGTTTGTTTGTTTGTTTGTTGGGAAAATGAGGGCCAACATTGGTCATTAAGCAATGTTGCACACTCAAAACTTGTGGTCCTCAGATAGATCTTTCTAATGAGGTATTGTACGTGTCAAACGGAGATCATATGCCAAAGTTACGACCCCAAGAATTTAATGTACAAATTTACCCAAATAGGGCCCATAGTTTGGCGCTTCATCTACTAGGGTTAGGTTTTTGGATGTTTAGGGCTTACATTGTTTCTCAATAATAAATAGGCTTTTGAGCCTCATTGTAACACAGTTCAGAGGCATGTAGCCGCCACATCTCTTCTCAAAGATAAGCTACCATAACCCGAGCTAGTCTTATTTCCATTATGTTTGTATGCATACTTCAATATTTGATATTAATGAAATGAAGTGTTATTTCTGCTGCATCTCTATATCTATGGTTATATCTGTAATTTGTTGCATTCCTGTTTAAATTTGAATCAGTGATATCAGAGCGGTCTGCTATTTCTTTGCTTTTATTTGCATGTCATCAATGAGGTCGAGATATAAGGAGTTAGGGCTTGAACTAGTTGAACCTTTGCAAGACTGATCTCGCCAATCTTGACGGCCTCCCATGGGGGAAGAAAAGAAAGATGAGGGAGCAGGAGATCCTATCAAAATATTGCTCGAGGAGGTCGTCGAGAAACAAAGGAAGGCGATGAATGATAAGATTACCCAGATCCTTCAACAGTTGCCCATTGGCAGTGCATCCACATCCAACAACCAATTTGGTGGCACCACTCCTTTTAAGGTACAGGTAAACTTTGAGATTCCCATATTTGAGAGCCAAATAGATGCAAATGCCATAGATAAATGGTTAAATCTGCTAGAAGGATATTTTTTTTCATGATTTTTCCAAGAGGGAAAATATTACTTTTGCTCTTCTCAAAGCCGCCCCCCATGTCAAGGACTAGTGGGAAACCTACTGTGAGTAGAAGGATGAAAGTACACCCTCATTATTTTCAGTCGCACCCACCTGGAATTCATTCCGAGACTCCATCAAGGAGCAATACTACCCTGTCGGGAGTTATGAGGATAAATACATAAAGTGGACCACGCTGCGGTAGGGAAGGGACCAAGATGTGCCGGAGTTTACCAATGTCTTTCATACCCTTCACACGAAGTTGGGTATCAAGGATTGTGAGAAAATTTTGGTACTCAAGTATCATCACTGCCTACACAGGTACATCTAGGATGAGATGGAGTTGTTGGACATCTTGTCGGTTGGCACGATATATTGATACGCTATCAAGATCAAGCATAAGCTTAAACAGAAGAAGCGAGACTTTGGATCCATGAATCTGAAGCAAGGGAAAGGTGCCCCCAAACCACAGAACAAAGGACAAAGCCAATGCGGGGTGTCCCGGGACAACCTGCCAAAGCCGCAAGCAAAGAACAACACGGAGAAGTCAAAGAAGGACACGGGAAAGTGGTGTGACTTCCATAAGAGCTACACTCACAACACAAGTGAGTGTCAAGCCAAGCAAGCGATGGTGGCCGAGTTGAAGGCTTCTGAATCAGGTGCATGTTCCAAATTTGAGTCAGAACTGACAAGGGGAATGATAAAGGGAATCGGATTATTGATGCGGAGCCCAACACCACCATTGCCACTAAAAAGATCCAGAGGAGGAGGAGTGCCTCTTCTACTCCCAGATGTGGGTAAAGGGTTCCCCACTACAATTCATTGTCGACAACGGGAGCCAAAAGAACCTCATTTCAGTAGATGTTGTGAAGCAGCTAGGCTTACCGACCACAACACACCCACAACTGTACACCATCGGGTGGCTTCACTAAGGACTAAACCTTCGCGTCAGCCAGCAGCGCCGCCTTCCATACAACATCAAGCCCTTCACATATGAGGCATTATGTGACGTTGCTCCCCTTGATGTTTGTGATGTATTATTAGGCCAACCATACTTGTGGAAGTGACATGCTGTATATGATTCAAGGCCTCGTGCTGTTATTGTTGGCTTGGGAAATAAGTTGTATAGGATATCGGAGGTAGCACCGCCTACTGCTATCTCTTTGGTTACTGCAAAACAATACAGTAAGCTCATTTCCAAAACTGGGAAATTTTCTTTCCTAATGATACGTCCTCAAGGAAAGAAGAAGATGGTGGCCATGACCTCCAGACATGGCCCCTCCACATGACAACAACGGATGGACAAGGTCATGGAGGAGTACAAGGACATCTTCACCTCCCCTGCAGGGGTGCCTGTACACTATCAGGTCAAACATTCCATCTATCTGAGCCCAGGAGAGTCTTTACCAAATGGACCAATCTATTGGCACTCTGTTCTAGAGAATGACAAAATCAAGAGGTAGATTCTGGAGCTGTTGCATAAAGGTCACATCTGGCCGAGTTCATCGCCCTGTGGGAGCCCGATCATGTTGGTATAGAAGAAGGATGGGACTTGGAGACTCTATATTGACTATCAAGAGCTGAACAAGGTCATTGTCCAGAATAGGTACTCGATCCCACAAATTGATGGCCTTCTACACTAACTCAAGTGGGCAATATATTTCAGCAAGATCGAATTGAAGTCTGGATATCACAAAGTACCAATCAAATCCTCTGATGTGTGGAAGACTGCCTTCAAAGCCAAGGAGGGCCTTTTTGAATGGTTGGTTATGCCTTTTGGGTTGACGAATGCTCCTGCAACCATCGCGAGGCGGATGGATGACATCCTGTGGCCATTCACCAACAACTAATTTGTAGTGGTATACTTGGATGACATCTTGATCTTCAGCCATGGTTGGGAAGAGCACCTCCACCATTTCCGACAGGTTCTCCAAACACTGTGGCAACACAAGTTGTGTGCCAATTTGGAGAAATGCACTTTTGGAATGGCCCAGGTTCAGTATTTGGGATACATTATTGATGAATAGGGGGTGCATGTGGATCTAGCCAAGATCCAAGTCATTCGGGATTGCCCAACCCCAACCACTTTGACAGAGCTCCACAGCTTTCTTGGTCTTGCCAATTTTTACCGCATGTTCATGTTGGGGTTCTCTCATATCACTTGGCCCTTGAGTCAAGTCACCAAGGGGGGAGCTAAAGCAAAATTCTTTTGGTTTGAATCTCAGCAAAAGGCATTCAAAAAGCTGAAACATCACCTCTGCTCTGCACTAGTGCTCACAATACCAGAATTGCAACAACCATTTGAGATTGAGATAGATGCCTCTTACTATGCTATTGGGGCAGTCCTTAGTCAATAGGGGCATTCAATGGCATATCACAGTGAGACACTTTCAGACATAGTCTAGAAGTATCCCACTTATGACAAAGAGATGTATTCCATTGTGTAGGCTTGCTGACAATGGAAGCATTACATTTTGGGGAAGGAAACGGTCATCCACACAGACCACTGACCCCTGTAGTTCATATAGACACAAGGGAAGTTGCAACCATAAGAAGTGGTCCACATACCTGCAATAGTTCCATTTGAATATCAAGTACAAGAAGGGCAACATCAATAATGTTGCAAACTTCCTCAGCAAACCACCGATCATGGCGTTAACCACCGTACTCAACTCTTGTGGGCACGAGACTTCTGATTGGCCACTTCTCTACAAGAGCGACTCAGAATTCAACCACACATACCAGATGCTCTTGGAGGGTTTGCAAGTTCCAGATTTTTGGCTCCATGATGCATTGTTATGCCACCTAGGACACGTTTGTGTTCCTTCAAGCGAGCATGCCAAGATGATTTGGGAAGCGCACTACATTCGGGTCGCTGGGCATTTTGGGGTTCAGAAAATGGTAGCAGCACTGCAGAAGTATTTCAATTAGCCGAATCTTTGACAAGATTTCGTGAAGTACATTAGATCATGCACTGCCTGTGCCATTTCCGAATCGACCATCAAGAAGCAAGGCCTTTATTACATGTCAGGCCTTCCTTATACTAAGAATGGAAATGAATGTGTTTTTGTTGTCGTAGACAAATTCTCAAAGATGGCCATTATGGTAGCCTGCAAGAAGAATATCACAATAAAAGCCACAACTAAACTCTTCTTTGAACGAGTGTGGGTACACTTTGGGATCCCATAGTCTATCATCTCAGATCATGATAGCAAGTTCCTCAATACATTTTGGTTTAGTCTCTGGTCGATGATGGACACCAATCTCACTAAGTCCACAACTTTCCATCCCCAAACTGATGGTCAGTCAGAGGTTGTCAACAGGATGATCATACACATTTTGCACATGTACAAATTAAAGTATCCACGCACATGAGATGAGAGCCTCTCCTATGTTCAACAAGCTATAACTGAGCTCTCCACAGCTCGACTGGCCACAACCCTTTTCAGGTGGGCTTGGGATTCCAACCACTATGTCTCATTGATGTGGCCATACCATTTACAGCTACTCAGGCAGATTCAACTCATGTCCAGTCCAAAGCCAACAAGGCAAACAACTTCATTGAGCACATCCAACACATCCACCAATAGGTCCATGACATTCTAGAGAAATCAAATTCCAAGTACAATCAGCGACATGATCAACATCGGGTGCCACACAAGTTTCAGGTGGGCGAGAAAGTCTAGTTGCATTTGCAAAAGGAACACCTTACTAAAGCCTATCAGAAACTTAGACCACTCTAATATGGTCCTTACACCATTACCAAGGTTGTGGGAGACAATGCATTTGAACACAACATTCCCCAATTCCTTGGCCTCCACCCAGTGTTCAATGTGGACCGCCTTCGATCATACTTCCCACCATTGTTGCACATATCAGACATTGCAGAACAACTCACACCTACAAAGTTAAATCTAGGCTGCATGGAACAAGCCATAACTGATCAGAAGATGGACATGCAGATCAAGAACACCTGAAAACAAAGGATCCAACTATATCAAGTTGTCAATGCAGGCCAATTGCTTCACCAGGGAAAGTGGCTCACCTGGGACCAAGTTCAGCAGAAGTTTCCTCATCTCATGGAGGAATGATCCAGGTGGATATTGGTGGCCACCCACCTATTCCACTTAGACCCCCACCATTTTTACTTTTAGTCTTTCAATTTCCTTATTTGTAGCACAATTTACTATTTTTGGCAGTTTTTTGGGTCCTAAACTTTTAGAGGCGTTTTGAGGCCTTAAACAACATTTTTTTTGAGGAAAACAGGGATCGACATGGGTCACAAACCATGTTGGCCACTCTAAAGCTGTAGTCCTCGAATAGATATTTCTAACGAGGTATTTTACACATCAAATGAAGATCATATGCCAAGGTTACGACCCTAGGAAGTTGATGTACCAATTTACCCAAACGGGGCCCACAGTTTGTTGCTTCATCTCCTAGGGTTAGGTTTTTGGATGTTTAGGGTTTTCCATTATTTCTCAATAATAAATAGGCCTTTGAGTTCATTGTAACACAATTTAGAGGCATGTAGCCACCACATCTCTTCTTAGAGATAAGCTGCCATCGCCCGAGCTAGTCTTATTTCCATTCTGTTTGTAAGCATACTTCAGTATTTGATATTAATCAAATGAAGTGTCATTTCTGCTACATCTTTGTATTTATGGTTATCTCTATAAATTGTTGCATTTTTTGAAAATTCGGATTGGTGGTATCAGAGTGGTCAGCTCTTTCTTTGTTTTTCTTTGCATGTTCCCAACGAGGTCGGGATATAAGGAGTTAGGGCTTGAACTGGTCGAACCTTTGCGAGACCAACCTTGTAAATCCTAACGGCCTCCCACGAGGGAAGAAAATAAAGACGATGGAGCAAGAGATCCTATAAAAATATTTCTTGAAGAGGCACTCGAGAAACAAAGGAACGCGATGATGACTAAATTTGCCTAGATCCTTCAACGGTTACCCATTGGCAGCGCATCCACATCCAACAGCCACTCTGGTGGCGCCACTCCTTTTAAGGTACAAGTAAACTTTGACATCCCCATATTAGAAGGCCAAATATATGCAAACGCTGTAAATAAATGGTTAAATTTGCTAATAGGATATTTTTCTGTTCATGATTTTTCCAGTGGGGAAAATATTACTTTTGCTCTTCTCAAAGTCGCCCCCATGTCAAGGACTGGTGGGAAACCTATTGTGAATAGAAGGATGAAATTATGCCCTCAGTGTTTTCACCTGCATCCGCTTGGAATTAGTTTTGATACACAATCAAGGAGCAGTACTTCCCTGCCGGGAGCTATGAGGATAAATAAGTAGACCACGCTACGGCAGGGAAGGGACTAGGATGTGCCAGAGTTTACCAATGTCTTTCATACCCTTCGCACAAAGTTGGGTATCAAGGATTATAAGAAACATTTGGTACTCAAGTACCGCGACTGCCTACATAGGTACATCCAGGATGAGATGGAGTTCCTAGACATCTCCTTGCTCAGCACGACATACCGATAGATTATCAAGATCAAGAAGAAGCTTAAACAAAAGAAGCGAGACTTTGGATTTATGAATCCAAAGCAAGGGAAAGGTGCCCCCAAACCGCAGAACAAAGGACAAAGCCAAGGTGGGGCGTGTTGAAAATGGCAACAAGAAATGTTAAAGATAGAAATTCTATAAATAGCATCTCAGGTACCAGTGTTGGACATAGAAACAAGGAATGAAAAATGGAAGTGCTAAAAATAGCATTGCTATAAATAGTATTTCAAGATAGATTCCAATTTTAGTTAGTCCCTGAACTAAAATTGAGAAGTAAAATTGGAATTGATCTTAGCATTTGTTTGTAAAATAATTAATTAATTCATCTTGAGTTAATTAGTTGTAGAAAATCAAACATGAAGTCTATATGGGGACATGCAACAATTATCCCATTAATTGAGGATTTATCCCTTAGTTAAAGAGATAAGGATGAGTTGTAATTAGTTAGCTCAGCTAACTGAGTTAAGTCCAGTTAGATTAGTTTAAATAGTTTGTTGAACTAATTGTGAGTTCAGTTAGTTAATGCATGCATGCATGTAACTGTTGCACTTCAGATAACTGAATATTCTCTCATAAATAACTCATGCATGTCAGTTCAGTCAGAGACCCAATTGAGATCAGGGGAAGGGACAATGTACTATCAGTTGGAGGAGTTTTCCTATATAGGAAACTCATCCATGCAGAAGGAATTATCTCCTTCAGTATTGCACAGTTACTACTGAGCCAAGTGAGAAGTGTGAGGTGGGAATTCACACATGTGGCATCACTGGACCCCAAGGAAAACTGCGCAAGGAAATAGGAGGCTTTGAGGGTAGAGGAGAAGGTTTGTGAGAAGCCTTTGACTGTCTATGAGTAGCAGAGGGATTGTACTAAGAGCAGGATAGCTTGTGAGCTAATGCTTTGTGTAATCTAGACATATTTCCACTTGTATGATATGTTAGCTTCCTGCTGCAGCAGGTTAATCATATTTCATGATTGACATTTTTATAGGCCAAATATGTCATACTTTGCATGCTGCAATGCTCCATATTTGCTTAACAGTCTCCAAGCGAAGAAGGCTACTCAGAGTTCATTTAACTGCCTTCTAAATTTTGAGAAGTTATTCCGGTGTCGCCAATTTTCAGTTAAAGGGAGGTCCAAACAGTTTAATCTTGGTCTCCCTAGGTTTAAATTTCCTGTTTTAGAATATAGAGAATGAAAATATGTCCAAACAACTTAATCTTGGAAGATTCTTAGATAGGTAGAGAATCAAAGGAGCCCAACAACTTAATCTGGGCCCTCGGATGAAATAAGGGTAGTCTGTAGATAGGAAAGCATGAAAAAGAAAAATTGAAATCAGGGTTTGCAAGTCTAAGTGCACCCAAAACAAAAGAAGAAAAAATGTTAGGTAAGTAGGCTGGGTAGGTAGTTTTGAGGTTGCTGAATCTTGATTGCTGATCAGTTCCAGGTTTCCAGGTGTCATCCTTGCTCAGGACAAAATCACCAGGCAGGTCTATGCGAGAAACTCAAAAACAGGTATAACTAACTCCCTTTCTCCATCTCCCCCAATCATTAACTAACTTCCCCAAAAGAGGTCAAGATCTGCTTGATACCTCTTAAGTTCCATCATTATCATATCATTAGCTTGGGTGAAGATCTGCTTTACTCAAAGTTGTTCCATACTCTCTCTAAAAGGTTATGTCCCCTCGTAACAGCCTAAGATCTCCTGAACTTAGCGCTTTCTCACCATCTCCATATTAACCACTGACATTATTATTTAGCTCCCTATATTTTCCCATCCCCCGACTAAAATTATGTAAATCATCCCCTATGTAAATATCCCTCCCCTTGGTTGAAAAATAACCCTAAGTACCCCCGGGAATTGCTCAGCTTACCTGAAACTTAGAAAGAACCCTCATGCTGACCCTTCAAACCATCTTCCAAATACAATGGACTCCTTCCAGAGTATAAAATCCTTTTTCAGGTTATCAGACTCCTTCCGAAGCCTCAAATGCCTTTCAGACCCACTTACTCACTCCTTCCGACCGCTACAAACCCCTTGCTGACTTCCTTAACACTCCGTAGACCCTAGAAAGCCAGCTCGCATCGCAATATTGTAGTATTCTCACCACATAAGTTATGACCCTTCCGTCGCTACCCGACGCGATATCGCAATATCGGCGATCGGCGGTCGCAAGCGCCAAATGTCCAACTAAAACACCTTCCCGTTCCCCGCCGATGCGATATTGCGATTGCATCGGAGAAGTTCATCGCATCGCCTTCAAGTATCAGCACCCCACCATGTCACATCTGTACTAGGGATCCACCGCAGGCTGACGTCATCCGCCGTACTGCTGACGTCAGCAGCTAGAAAGCTGAAAATTCGCGCAGGAAGAGAAATCGCACTTCGGAGCTCCAGAACAAGAAACAGAGGCAGTTTTCGATGCGCGATTAGCCCGACGCATCGCTACGGGAAATAAGCCGTTTCTGGGAATCTTTGGGGAATCTTTTGATTTCTTGGCCCGTTTTGCGCCGAAAAAGCCCGAAAACGCCCGATCGTGCCAAATTAATCCGGTTTAAAGACAACAAAGGACCAATGACAGAGATTAAAGTGTATCAGATCAAATCTTCAGGGAACAAGCGTGTCAAAGAGTATTAGCAGGCGGCGGAAGCCATCAATGTAGTGGCAAAGAGTATCAGCGAAAATCTTAAGCAGCAGCCCAAAGCAAGAGAACATTTAATACCTTCCAGCAAAGTCAAAAAAAGAGGGCAAAGCCACTCAAACACCCTCAGATCATAATTTTTGCACATTTACCTCGCACCAAAACAGAACTACAGATCCCGAAGCACAGTTACTCCAACAACACCGCATCGAGCCTCCAAGGGCCACATTGCACTCCTTTCGATTCAACTGCCTCTAGCGCAACCCAAAAGACTTACCTGCATTTAATTCCAGTAACACTTAGGTTTTAGAAAAGATCTTCAGCAGATCTGTTTAGGTCAATTGTAATGAATGACTTCCTGATATTTTGCTTATATATACCACCCTGAACGATGTAGTGAGGGGTTGGTTAGTTGGTTGGTCAATGAGTCGAAGACACTGCTTAATCTTCTTCTTAACATTTTCTCCAAGCAGAGACCCGCACTGTAACTGTCATACTTTCTATAATCAAAGATTGCTGAAAGCATGGATTTCGGAACTACTTGATGTGTTTAATTGGCCAAGGAGTGACTACGAAATTCTTGTGCTTCTACATGATTCAATAAGTGTTTCTCACCTCTGTTAATTTTCATGTTTTTTCCACCGTTCCGCCATCTAAATTGCAGAAAAGAAGAATAGCTTGAGATTTGTTTAACTACACCTTAAGTTCAATTTCTGCACTTTTTTATGTTTTCATCAGAAATAGCTATGAGCATGTATACTTAAACGATCTTGTTTACGCTGTTTCTTTCACATATGAATGAGACTTTAGGAATTCTTAGCTGCTCCTAGATAACCATTCATCCATTTCTCCTCGTTTTCAGTATGATGAAATGATTCTCATTTGCCTTTCATCTCTGATTTTCATCATTCCATCCCTTCGGTAGATTGATAATTGTATCATGTGTGGCTATCTCGCTCCTTAATCCTCTTCTGACCAAGAAGATGCAATAGCAAGCCTCAATCCATGACTCCACGCCCAATGGTTTGAAACTTATCACACCTTACCTTGCCTCTTTGCTTGAGATTTCCACCTTCCATCCAAACACAACCAAAAAACCCCTGAGCCAAAAGCTAA
>APFE031017615.1:0-17964 GCA_000404065.3 Pinus taeda
TGGATGCAAAAAATGATTTTAAAAAGGATGCAAAAAAGGATGCAAAAGTCGATGCAAAAGTTGATGCAAGTGTAGGTGCAAAAAGTGGATGCAAATGAGGATGCAAAAGTATGTTAAACAAAATTAGGTGCCAAACTTGATGCAAAACCTGGAACAAAACTTGGTGCAAAGGATGACACAAAACTTGGCATAAAATTTGGTGCAAAATGTGGTGCAAAACCTATTGCAATACCTGGTGCTTGGTGTAAGACGTGGTGCAAAACTCGATGCAAATTTTGTGTCAAGTTTTGCACCATATTTGATAAATGGATGCAAATAGCACCAAAAATGGGCTCTAGATGCAAAAAAAGAAGTAAAAAAGGATGCTAATCACAGGATTTGTTGTAGTGTTTCCATTTCCTGAATACCCATGGTGTTGTGGGTTTTTCCCACTTGTTGTTTTTCTAATTGGTGCTCGTTTGCCTTATGGTTGTGGGTTGGAACAAATGCTCTGGAAGACTTGGAATAGCTTGGGTTGAGCTACTAGCTCTAGAGCCTAGGTTAAGACAAACACTTTGGAGCCCTTGGGGTTGAGTTACTAGTTCTTGGAGCTAGGTTGGACAAACATGCTAGAGTCTTGGAAGGTTGTGGGTTGAGTTATTAGTTCCTGGAGCCCTGTACAACTTGGGTAGAGACCAATCTAGTTGGTGTTATTGATGTTCGGCCATGGAGGTGGAATCACTGTGGTTAAGGGTTGAGGTGGTTTGGCCTCTAGAAGCCCTGGATTGGGTTTGTCTTGGTTTATTCCATGAGATCCCACATTCATGCTTGGTGATTGGCTGAAAGAAATATTTGGTTCAGTCTAATCTATCATCAAGTGGTACACAGAAGTCCTTGAATCGGTAGGTATCTTCACATTTTAATATGAGATATTTTCTTATTGTGATCTATGAGAATTTGTATTAATTATATTGGTGATAGTATGGTTTAGTTGACATGATTTATGTTATCACTTAATAAATCTAATACCAAAATTTCTCATACTAGCTTGATGATAAAGGTCAGTGTTAGTCTAAGTTTGATTTCGTTTTTCCTTAGAGTCTGAGTCTTAGGAGGTCGTGAGTCAAGCATGCATTCTTATCTATCACTGGTCACCCTCATTCATCACCGATCTCATAGTCATGTGTCACGTTGTTTTAAAAATCATTATCTACCACAAAGCCTTTTAGGTGATTGTGTAGCGCATGTAACCTTTCTGAAGTGTTTTCGCAGCGCATTAACTCTGTTTAGCAGTTTCACAGCGCAAAATCCCATTAGGTGTTTTCGCAACGCGATACGTTATTAGGTGATTTTGCAGCGCATCATTCAAAATTTATGCTGACCGCACTGTGAAATCAGAGATTCGTGCATTCCACAGCGAACTTTCCCAACTGTCAAATCTGTTAAGTTAATCTATGGCTGCGTCATTCTTTGTCAATTCATGTACTCCACATATCATGTCCAACCACCTATCTCCATTATCACAACCATTAGGTATGTTGATACACACGGAATACAAGTTCCAAGGAAAGCCACCTATGCACAAGTTTTAATGATGATTGTAAGACTTGCATGAGTAACAAATCTGCAAGATTTCAATTTAAAAAACATTGTCATCAAGTGAGGCAGCAAATCAGGTGAGGCAGTAAATCAAGCGAGGCAGCAAATCAGGCGAGGCAGAAATTCAAGAGAGGCAAAGTTTGCAGTTTGAACAGCGCTAGCATTCCCTGCCTACAGGTCACTGAAACTTCATGGAGGGATCAGTAGAAAGGAAAGAACACAGATCAGGCAAATGTCTGAGAAACGAGCCTGAAGGTTTGGATATAACATTGAAGAACAGAGAGGTTGAGAAGGCATTTAAACAAGCTGGATGTTGGAACTTTTGCAAGAAGCTACAAGAAGGTCATGCACAAGTGACTAAAGAATTTGCACTGAATTTTACAGGATTAAACTCAAAGGTTGGTATGATGGAATTGCAGGTCTCACCAGACATGATATCCAAAATTACAAAGATCCCAAGAGGGCAAGAAAATTGGTTCAAGAATTTCAAATTTGACATGAACCCATGCAAAGAGTTTCTAAAGAAGGAATTCGTTAACTCGGATTTGAGCAAGTTTGTTCCTAGGAGCTATGTCGAAGAGTCCTACGCACATTTGCTCACCTGTATACAGAAATACCTGACCTGTTAAGGAAGATATAACAAGGTGTATTCGTACCATTTCAAACTTCTATTGCATTTTACAGGGAAGGCATCTATTGATCTACCTTTTTACTTATTCCGCAGTTTGAGTAAAATGTGTGACAAGGTACAATTAAGAAAAGATGCTTGTGAGACTTCTTTGTTTCACCATGGCCTAATTAAGTTACTTGTTTTGCATGAACTTCAAAGGGTAGGCAGAGACTGGGACACATTTATATTCATGTCTGGTTTCAAGAGCAAGACCGGTCTCAGCCCTCTAGCTGCAAAAGATCTTTCAACAACAGGTCCTCAAGCAGAAACAAGAGCCAAGAGGTTTTCAAAGTTAAAGGAAAGAAAGCAAGTAAGGGAATCCACCAAGCCACTGGTTATTCAGGATACACCCCAGTAGTCCCTTAAAGAGAAAATTCAGGATAAGGAAACTGCACATGAATCAAGCACAGGTGAAGGAGTTCAAAGAAGAAGAACGAGGAGACAGGTGGCAAAAGAAAAGGGTAAGTCAGTGGCTATTGAAGAAAGTCATGTTTCAAAGGGAGATTTAAATGATTTATTGCAAGCAATTGACATTGAGGAGTCCCCACTAGTTCAAGCTAATTTGATACAATCAGGAAAAGAGAAGGCTAAGAAGGTCAAAGCCTCAAAGAAACTTAAGTTTGATGATCAAGCTGAACAATTTGTTTTCAAACCCAGGATACCCATAACAAGGAAGTTCAAATAGGTACAGGAGGTGTCGCCAAGGGCAGATGAAATAGGGGAGGAGACACGACCTCATGAAAGAAAGGATAAAGGCAAAACAGTTACCACTCAAAAAGAAGGCAGTGTGGAAAACTTGAAAAGAAGATTGGAATCTGCCAACTTTGAGATTGCTAGATTAAAGAAAGATGCTAGGAAATTTGCAGCTAAGGAGGCTTATTTTAACCAAATGCAGGCTCGATGGGAAGATCAAACTTTTAAAATTCCTGAAGTGGTTGACTTTAATGTTCAATTTCGTAGCTGGACTACTCCTACAATAAAAGAAGCTCAATTTATCAGAAAAGTCAATATAAACCTCAGGTCTGGGATCAAAGTACTGAAAAAACAAGTTGAAGACTTAAAGATTCAATTGGACCAACAAAAAGGATCTCCATAAAGAGAATCCACTTCAAGTAAGGAGATATTTCAAAGTTTTGATAGTTTTGCTTGGTATAATCTTTCCAAACATTCCCATTCAATTTTGGAAGGTCTTGAAACCGTTGCAAGAATGTTTTAACAACAAGGTGCTCAAATAGCAAATTTTTGGGTTAAAACTGTGATTTTTGAAACAACTCAGCAGTTTCGTAGCGCGCTACGAAACTGCTGAAGGTGATGACTAGAGCTCAACAGTTTCGTAGCACGCTATCAAAACTGCTGAAGCTAAATAATCAATATCAATCAACCAGTTTTGAAACATAAGTGGGAAAATTTGAAAGGTGAATATATACAAGGCATCATTTGAAGCTTCAACATTCAACCAGGTTAAGACAAGTGGATAAAATATGGATTCAGGTCCAACTTTAAATTCTTATCATCAAGTGAGCACATTTACCACAATTCAAAATATGTCAAAACAGCTTGAAGGAATTTTTTCCTTTAAATATAAAGGAGGTGGATAGCACATCAAGGACGTGGCCATCTGTCACATTTTGGATAATCAAAGATGAAAGACATGCTTCTGTGGATTCGAAAATTATAAGGCAAACTAAAGACTAATGAGCAAGGGTAGTTTCCTATGTTTCAAGACAATGGAGAAGATGTAGCATGGAAGACTAGCATGGAGCCTTGAACATCCATCACAGCCAAACTGAAAAGGGACCAGATGTCAAAGAACGAGAAACATTGTAATCAAGGTTATTATTAGCATAACATGGTGTTAGAATCCTACTTGATTTAGATCTCTAGAAAGTCTAGTTGAAGTTTGTTACATTTAATAGGCAGTTAAAAGTTGAATAGGTGTCATTAGAAGTAGATTTCGAGTTTCCCTCATGCTGGAGGAGGAATCTCAATCAGAAGAAGAGCTCTATAAATAGGAAAAAGAGCAATGTAATAGGTTGTTGGAAGTTTATGTAAAACCTCCGTTATTAAGCTTATGTAAAAACTCTATTTCTTTGGTAATACAGTACTGGCTTTTGCTGCTCAAGAATCATAGAGATTTCAATGTATGTGTCCTTGTTGTTGTCTTTTCATGTGGTTTACAGTATTATGAGTATTTGATCACTTAGAAATCACTTGCAGTGTTCTAATTTCCTTCATGTACTCATGGACTATCATTTTCTGTTTGTTGTACTCTGTTTATATTGAAATCTAAATGCCTTGTTTTTATTGCAAATCCAATTCTACTGTTAATGCTAAATGACATATGACTCCATAATCCCAATGGATGTTGTTAATTTTCATTCTACCAGCCTCATTCCTATTTGTTTCACAAAGAGTTAGCCATCTTAATCCTAATCATAAATTCTTAAATCCTCTGAGAGAGCCCTCTCAGGCTGAGGAGGCTAAGCCTTAGCTAAAAGATTGGTTTGAAACAGTTACTTGAAGTCTTCCTGGTCTGCAGCCTTCCAGGGCTTGATTTTGAGATAACAATTTCTATGTTGGTTATTTTCTAGTTATTTGTTGATTGTATGATCTGTATCATCTATGGATTTTGTCATGAATCATTTAGTTATCAATTGGTTGATGAATGTATGGACTAATAGTGTTGTTGTAGCTATGTGGAGAGGGAATAGGGCATTCTTGGTGATGCTTATATGATTCTTATAAAATTATGATCAGATATGCACTCATGACATGTAGCTTACATGTTTTCCATGTGTTTGACGAAATGTCTAGTGTGTTCTAGGGAGTCTAAGTCAAGTTTTGCCTCAAAGTTTGAATGTTTATCTTTGTTTCCATGTCTATTATGATTCTAGAAATTCTTAGGAAGTTCTGGGTAGTGGTCTGGAGGTTGGCCTGGAATTGTGGCTCAGATCTCGGGACCGCACTCTCTGAACTGGAGATTTTGGGCTATAACCACATGGAGGCAGTGTTGTGCATGTCGTTGGAGGCCTATAAATGCACACAGGCCTTGTCATGCATGAAATTGGGAGTCTAGGTTAGTGAAAAATGACCCAATGCAGGCTTTGGTCACCTGGGGTGGTCTTATGGCCCCTAAGTGTCTTGTAGCCCTTAGGGATGTTATGAGTTGTCATTTTGTGGGCCCCACTTCCTTAACTGGAGCTTGGAGGTCGGTTCATGTCATAGTAACTCTTCGTCCCATGTTTACCCTAGTAGGCTAGTGAAATTGGGTAAATGTGGGAGGGGTTATTATAGATTGGCATCAAAGTGGTTTCGTTCCCTGCAACCTTTCCTTTAATACTGGTGGTTACATTAAGTGGTATCAGAGTGAGGTTGCAACACTAGACCTTAGGGTATATGTGATTGATATGTATGCATGTCCGATTATCTATGTTTCTATCATGCATGCATGTTAGTTTTTGATGTGGTTGTTATGCATGCATTATGATGGTCATTGTTGCAGTTTTCATCATCATGATGACATTGGTGTGGTGTTGATGTTGAGACGATTGATATGTTGATTTCATTTTATATGCATATGTCATGCTAATCTGGATTGACTGTGCAGACGAGATAGCCTCTCCTAAACTTCACGGAGGTATGTTGGATTATGTTTGTATTTGGTTATCTAACATGGTATGTATGTAGGAAACAAAAGATCAGGGATGATAAGAAAAATGGTGGATTATAGTTCATGTCACTTGCATTATAAATCAGATGAGAAGAAAAGAGATGAGTACTCTCCTGGCATAGCAGATACCTTGAGAAGTTTAAAGGTAGATATTAGAAGTTGTAAGGTGGATAATGATAAGATAATTTAGTCACATGAAATAATTGCCATGGCACAGGAAAAGAAAACAAATGTCAATGTTGTGATTCTTCAAAGCTTATCATATTTGCAGAGACAAGGGTAGCCACGGATTAGTTATGGATAGGAGGAAAGGACAAATGGGGCTTATGGTAGTAGGTCTCATGGGGGAGACAGGTCAGACAGGGATGACATGGTAAGAGGTGGTAGATGAATGGAAACACCTGATAGTAGAGGTAGTGTTTATGGGTTTTTGATCAAAGAGACATCATGGTCATCATCATTATCATCCTTATAGAAGGAGTGAGAAGTACTACTTTTTGAATGAGTTCAAAAAATGCCAAACCTCCTACCTTTGATGGAGAGTTGAAGAAACTAGAAGATTCAGAAGCATGGTTGCTTGGGATGAAGAATTATTTGGAGCTACATGATTATACAAAGAATATGAAAGCCAAGATAGTTATTTTCAGTCTCAAGGGAAAAGCGAACATATAGTAGGAAGATGTGAAGCTTGTCAAAGGTATCAAGATAGAGGGGTTGAGTTAGAATGAGTTCAAAAGACTCTTAAGAAAGAAGTATTTTTAAGAGAGATACTATGATGGTAAAGCTAAGGAGTTATATGAGTTGAATATGGAATATATAACAGATGATGAGTATACGACTAAGTTTCTAGATTTATTGAGGTACGTAATTTATCTTAAGGATGAGAAAACGAAGGTTCAAAGATTCGTTAGTGGATTTCCATTAGCATTTAAGGATCAGATAGAGTATGATGAGCCTCGGACATTAGAGGAGGTAACTGAGAAGTTGAAACATTGTTATGAGCAATCTAACCATAATTCAAAACCTAAGCAAGGTTGGAAAGGTAATGACAAGACTAAGGGAAAGTGGGATAAGAAGCGAGGAAGATTGAAGGATGTAGGTAACAAGGAGAATTTAGCATCATACAAGAAGTTCAATGCAATTGACAGAGGATAAAGATTTCAGTCTAATATGCAGAACAAGGGTGATGACAGGAAGCCTTTGCAGTGTTGGACTTGTGGTTGAGATCATCATAGGAGAGATTTTCCACGACATTACGGTAGAAGACTGCAGATTTACAATGCTTGGGAGGCATAGGTAGTTGGTGATGTTGGACACAATATTCCTCGTATTTATGTAGAATTGGATGATATGTAGGTTGATCATTAGGCATCTATTATCAAGATTGAAGGTAAGATTTGTGATCAATTTGTTTCTCTTTTGATTGACCCTGGATCTAAATATATTTATAGCATTCCTAACCTGGTCGATAAGTGTTGCTTGAATAAAGAAGTGCATGCAAAGTCTTGGTTGGTGTAGTTAGATACAACTACTAAGAAAGGAGTTCATCATTGGGTAAGATCTTGGGCATTTGACTTGAACGACATGTCTAATTCAGCGGATATAAATGTGCTTCTGTTGGGATCATACAATACGCAATTGGATATGGATTGGTTGTATATTCACAGGATTAAGGTAGATTGCTATGATAAGGTTATTGGGTGCTTGGATGATAATGGATAGAAGAGAATCTTGCAAGGAAAGAAGAAGCCTAAGTCAATGAGAATGGTTACAACTATGAAAGAAAAGCGTAGTAGCAATAAAGGGTTTGTATTGTTTGTAGTTCATATTTCTAGTGATAAAGGGAAGGATGTTAAGGGTGCTACAGTATTGAAGACATATTCGTTCTTGAAAAAGTTCTAGGATGTGTTTCCGAAAGAGATTTCAAAGTTTCCTCCTCATAGGGAAGCGAACTTTCCTATTGAGTTGATTTTGGGAGTAGCACCATCATCAAATGCACCTTACAATATGAGCACTTCGGAGATGGTGGAATTGAAGTTGCAGCTTAAGGAAATTCTTGATAAGGGATACATTAGGCCAAGTAACATCAAGGGGAATATGTTAAACACCCAAATTTTGTCACCGCATGACCAAAAATGTTGCCTACCAAAAGCCTCCAAATTTATTTTACATGAAGTACATGCCATATGCAATCAATATAAACAACCCAAAGACTCAAAATGATTAAAGTTCCCTCATCAATCTTCCAAAGTATTGAACCATGTGACTTCGATAAGGGAAACATATGTAATTGCATGGAAAATAAAGAAAATATTATGCACCCCTAAAAATATTAAAAAAGGTATAAGGACAAAACATTCCATAATGTTTTTTTAGAAGTCTCAAAAAATGAAATTTTCCCCATGAAAATTACTAAGCTTTTAAACCAAGATATCCCTCATTAAACTATAAATGTGTAACAACACCTCATTGAATTTCTATGTAAATAAAATAATAGCAAGGTCATGGGACACGTATTTCATGTTGAATGTTGGGAAAAACATAGTGTTGGGTATCATTGGTGATTAATTAATGGCTATGGAAATTGGCAAAGGCAAAGTAGTAATAATTGGCATTTTATTTATGAAATAAAGGAAAATAGAAGAAAGGAAGGTGAAGAGACATAGATTTGCATGAGAGGGGAATTGAAGGAAAATGAAGAATATAGAGGCATCAATGATAAAAAGGTATCTAAGGATCAGTTCACAACCTTTTTTCAGTTCATTTTTGGAGCTCTCTTCTATTCTCTCATTCTCTTGTACTCTTGCACACTTAGAGTATTATTGGAGCATTCTTGGGACACTTTGGGATACATTGGATTTGGAGAATGAAGACAAATTAAAGCATGAAAGTGCAAAGGAATATGTGGATCAACAACTATAGCTGGATTGCTTTGCATGTAGTAGGTTGAATGTGTGATTTCCTTGCTGATTTCTAAATTCATGGTATATGTATGTGATTTTTTGGTTAAGTGTTGTCATTGTCATGGATATTTTCCTTAATTGATAGCGGTTTTAGCCTTACCTTTCCATTTCCTGAATACCCATGGTGTTGTGGGTTTTTCCCACTTGTTGTTTTTCTAATTGGTGCTCGTTTGCCTTATGGTTGTGGGTTGGAACAAGTGCTCTGGAAGCCCTTGAATAGCTTGGGTTGAGCTACTAGTCCTAGAGCCTAGGTTGGGACAAACTCTCTGGAGCCCTTGGTGGGTTGAGTTACTAGTCCTTGGAGCTAGGTTGGACAAACATGCTAGAATCCTAGAAGGTTGTGGGTTGAGTTATTAGTTCCTGGAGCCCTGTATAACTTGGGTAGAGACCGATCTAGTTGGTGTTACTGAAGTTCAACCATGGAGGTGGAATCATGGTGGTTAAGGGTTGAGGCGATTTGGCCTCTAGAAGCCCTAGTTTGGGTTTGTCTTGGTTTATTCCATGAGATCCCACATTCATGCTTGGTGATTGGCTGAAAGAAATATTTGGTTCAGTACAATCTATGGTCAAGTGGTACACAGAAGTCCTTGACTTGGTAGGTATTTTCACATTTTAATATGAGATATTTCCTTATTGTGATCTATGAGAATTTGTATTAATTATATTGTTGATATTATGGTTTAGTTGCCATGATTTCTATGTTGGTTATTTTCTAATTATTTGGTGATTGTATGATGTGTATCATCTATGGATTTTGTCATTTAGTTATCGATTTGCTGATAAATGTATGGACTAATAGTGTTGTTGCAGCTATGTGGAGAGGGAATAGGACCTTCTTGGTGATTCTTATATGATTCTTATAAAATTATGATCAGATATGCACTCATGACATGTAGCTTACATGTTTTCCATGTGTTTGATGAAATCTCTAGTGTATTCTAGGGAGTCTAAGTCAAGTTTTGCCTCAAAGTTTAAATGTTTATCTTGGTTTCCATGTCTATTATGATTCTAGAAAGTCTTAGGAAGTTATGGGTAGTGATCTGGAGGCTGGCCTAGAATTGTGGCTCAGATCTCGGGACCGCACTCTCTGAACTGGAGATTTTGTGCTATAACCACATGGAGGCAGTGTTGTGCATGTAGTTGGAGGCCTATAAATGCACACAGGCCTTGTCATGCATGTGATTGGGAATCTAGGTTAGTGAAAAGTGACCCAACGCAGGGTTTGGTCACTTGGGGTGGTCCTTTGGCCCCTAAGTGTCTTGTAGCCCTGAGGGATGTTATGAGTTGTCATTTTCTAGGCCCCACTTCCTTAACGAGAGCTTGGAGGTTGGTTCATGTCATAGTAACTCTTCGTCTCATGTTTACCCTAGTAGGCTGGTGAAATTGAGTAAATGTGGGAGGGGTGGTTATAGATTGGCATCAAAGTGATTTTGTTCGCTGCAACCTTTCCTTTCATGCTGGTGGTTACATTAAGTGGCATCAGAGTGAGGTTGCAACACTAGACCTTGGGGTATATGTGATTGATATGTATGCATGTCCGATTGTCTATGTTTTTATCATGCCTGCATGTTAGTTTTTGATGTGCTTGTTATGCATGCGTTGTGATGGTCATTGTTGTAGTTTTCATCATCATGATGACATTGGTGTGATGTTGATGTTGAGACGATTGATATGTTGATTTCATTTTATATGCATATGTCGTGCTAATCTAGATTAACTATGCAGATGAGATAGCCTCTCCTAAACTTCACAGAGGTATGTTGGATTATGTTTGTATTTAGTTATCTGACATGGTATGTTTGTAGGAAACAAAAGATCAGGGATGATAAGAAAAATGGTGGATTATATTTCATGTGACTTGCGTTATACATCAGATGAGAAGAAAAGAGATGAGTACTCTCCTGGCATAGCAGATACCTTGAGAAGTTTAAAGGTAGATATTAGAAGTTGTAAGGTGGATAATGATAGGATCATTTAGTCACATGAAATACTTTCCATGGCACAACAAAAGAAAACAAAGGTCAATTCAGTGATTCTTCAAATCTTATCACATTTGCAAAGACAAGGATAGCCACGGATTAGTTATGGACATGAGGAAAGGACAAATGGGGCTTATGGTAGTAGGTGTCATGGAGGGGATAGGTCGGACAGGGATGACATGGTAAGAGGTGGTAGATGGATGGAAACACCTGATAGGATAGGTAGTGTTTATGGGTTTTGGATTAGAGAGATATCATGGCCATCATCATTATCATCCTTACAGAAGGAGTGAGAAGTAGTACTTTCTGAATGACTTCAAAAAATGCCAAACCTCCTACCTTTGATGGAGAGTTGAAGAAACTATAAGATTTAGAAGCATGGTTGCTTGGGATGAAGAATTTTTTGGAGCTACATGATTATACAAAGAATATGAAAGCCAGGATAGTTATTTTAGTCTCAAGGGAAAAGCGAACAACTAGTAGGAAGATGTGAAGCTTGTCAGAGGTATCAAGATAGAGGAGTTGAGTTGGAATGAGTTCAAAAGACTCTTAAGAAAGAAGTACTTTAAGAGAGATACTATTATGGTAAAGCTAAGGAGTTATATGAGTTGAAGATGGAATCTATGACAGATGATGAGTATATGACTAAGTTTCTAGATTTATTGAGGTACATACTGTATCTTAAGGATGAGAAAACGAAGGTTCAAAGATTCGTTAGTGGATTTCCATTAGCATCTAAGGATCAGATAGAGTATGATGAGCCTCGAACATTAGAGGAGGTAATTTAGAAGTTGAAACATTGTTATGAGAAATCTAAACATAATTTAGAACCTAAGCAAGGTCGGAAAGGTAATGACAAGACTAAGGGAAAGTGAGATAAGAAGCGAGGAAGATTGAAGGATGCACGTAACAAGGAGAATTTAGCATCGTACAAGAAGTTCAATGCAATTGACAGAGGACAGGGATTTCAGTCTAATATGTAGAACAAGGGTGATGATAGGAAGCCTTTGCAGCATTGGACTTGTGGTGGAGATCATCACAGGAGAGATTTTCCACGACATAAGGGTGGAAGACCGCAGATTTACAATGCTTAGGAAGCATAGGTAGTTGGGGATGTTGGACATAATATTCCTCGTGTTTTTGTAGAACTGGATAATAGGTAGGTTGATCATTAGGCATCTATTATCAAGATTGAAGGTAAGATTTATGATCAATTTGTTTCTCTTTTGATTGACGCTAGATCTAAATATATTTATAGCGTTCCTAACTTGGTCGATAAGTGTTGCTTGAATAAATAAGTGCATGCAAAGTCTTGGTTGGTGCAGTTAGATACAAATACTAAGAAAAGAGTTCATCGTTGGGTAAGATCTTATGCATTTGAGTTGAACGACATGTCTACTTCAACGCATATAAATGTGCTTCTGTTGGGATCATACAATACGTTATTGGGTATGGATTGGTTGTATATTCATAGGATTAAGGTAGATTGATATGATAAGGTTATTGAGTGCTTGGATGATGATGGATAGAAGAGAATCTTGCAAGGAAAGAAGAAGCCTACGTCAGTGAGAATGGCTATAACTATGAAAGAAAAGTGCAGTAGCAAGAAAGGTTTTGTATTGTTTGTAGTTCATATTTCTAGTGAAAAAGGGAAGGATGATGAGGGTGCTAAAGTCTTGAAGATGTATTCGGTCTTACAACAGTTCTAGGATGTGTTTCAAAAATAGATTTCAGAGTTTCCTCCTCATAGGGAAGTGAAATTTTCTATTGAGTTGATGCTAGGAGTAGCACCATCATCAAATGCACCTTACAATATGAGCACTTCGGAGTTGGTGGAATTGAAGTTGTAGCTTAAGGAAATGCTTGATAAGGGATACATTAGGCCATGTTTGTCACCTTGGGGTGCAACAGTGTTGTTTTCGAAGAAGAAAGATAGTACTCTCAAGTTGTGTATTGATTACAAACAGTTGAAAAAGGTGATTATTAGGAACAGGTATTCTTTGTTACGGATTGATGACTTGTTTGATCAATTAAAGGGAGTAACAGTGTTCTCAAAGATTGACTTGAGATCAAGATATCATCAGGTATGCATCAAAGCAGAGGACATCTATAAAACCACATTTTGTGCCAGGTATGGACATTGTGAGTTTGTAGTGGTTCCTTTTGGTCTTACTAATGCTCCAGTTACTTTCATGTGTTTGATGAATAGTGTGTTTCGTCCTTCTCTGGACAAGTTTGTGATGATATTCATTAATGACATATTGATATATTCTAAGAATGAGGAAAAGCATGCATAAAACCTAGTAGCAGTGTTAAGATTATTGAGAGAGCATCATTTTTATGCCAAGCTTATTAAATGCAGTTTCTTTCAGATATAATTTCATTACTTGGGACATGTTATTTCCAAGGAAGGTATAGCAATGGGCTGAGAAAAAGATCAGAGCTATCATGGAATGGGAAGCTTCTAGGAATGTGGATGGGGTTATATCATTCATGGGACTAGTAGGCTACTCTAGATGATTCATCAGGAATTTCTCACATATTGCTTATCCTATTACATATTTGAAACAAAAATGGAAGAAGTTTGAATGGACTAAGGTGTGTGCAGCTAGTTTTGAGCAATTGAAGCATTTTATTACAAATGCTCTAATCTTGATTATTGTAGATCCTGACAAACATTTTGTGGTATGTACAAATGCTTGCAAGAGAGGACTTGGTGGAGTCCTGATATAGGAAGGACATGTGGTATGCTATGAGTCAAGGAAGCTAAATGAGCACGAGAAGAATTGTGTGACACACGATCTTGAGTTGGTAGCTATCATTCATGCATTGAAGATGTGGCAAAACTATCTTCTTGGTAGGAGGTGTTATCACTCAGGTTGTTCCCTGCTTCCTAAAGGGAATACGGCCGAGGTAACCACTGACCAATCTTGTAGCTACAGGTCCTAGCCTACCTGCAACCAGAGAGGGCTCTCTCTTTATATTTTAGCTTTGTTTGATGAATGTTTTAGGCTAGTTATGATGCACTGTTTGTGTTGAATTTGGTGGGTTGATGAATTCATATAGAACTGAGGTATAGATTTACAGGACAGTTTGTTCCATTGGGCAATGGAGTTGAAGGTATTTTGTTCTTTTGAAAAGTGGATTTGTGGAAGACAGAGTGTTGCTGCAGGCAAGTTAGGCCATTGTGAAAACAATTTATCAATTTGTTCGGTGAAATGGGATTTAGTGAGTGAAAGGCAGTTAAGAATCTTTCACTATGCTAATGAAAAAACATGAAAGTATTTCTTAAGAGAAATTAAGAATTCTTAAACAGTATTTACCATGTTAGGATAAGTTTAGACATGAGCAATTAAGAATTCATATCCATGGCTAATCCAGCAGAAAACATATTTAGAAATAGAGATTGAGCATAGGGTGTTTGAAACAAATCCTAGGCTATTCTTTTTCTCTACTTACTAAGATTATGAAAACATATGAGTTATGGAATAAACAGGAAACACATACACTGGTAAGAGAAACTTATTGATTCAGCACATGACACAGGAATTCTGCAACAAAAATAAAGCTTTACATATCCATCTTCAGACAACGTTGGAACCAGAAATCTCCATCAGCAATTTTCATTATCAAAAAGTCTTCAGTATACAACAGAGCTCTTCAGGAAGAATTGTATTACAGCCGACCCTCAATGCGTTATCTGAGGGGATATATATACAAAAATAGGGTATAAAATATCTTAGTGGAAATTTATGGTGCAATAAATTGCACCACCAACTCTCTTACAAAAAGTAAATGACAACATAAATATAGCTTTTAATGCTGAGGTAGCCGACATTCTTCTGTCAGACAGATTTGACTTTATGGCTCTGGAAAGTAGGTCGTAGCAGTGCTTTTAATCCTGCGTTAACTTTAGGCCTGCTATTTGGGTGGATTGCTGAGTCATCTGTATGCTGCTTGCTGTACCTATATGCTGATCTTTCTCCAAAAAGGCAAAAAACAAAGTGGAATTATCTAGGCAAAATCTCCAACATTGCTTGCCACCAATCAGCTGGGGGTAGCTGATGTCTCCTCATTTTAACCACTGTCTCATCTGCTTCTATATGTCTATAAAAGTTAGGAGGGAATTCGAATAGATAATTTATTTCATGTTCAATAAAGAACATATTCTCCAGTCTGTCATAGAGGGATTGCCAAGAGGGAGGCCCTGCTTCTTCTGTGGAGCTGCTGGATGCTGTGATCTGGTTTTCAACATAATTGTTGATCCTTGTCATATACTGATTATATGATAGCAGCTGTCCTATGCCAGTCACTAGGCTTGGCAGTCCTTTGTCCTGTAAAATAGCCATTTTAGCTCTGAATCCATCTATCTCAACCTTCATCTCCTGACATTTCCTCTCCAGTGTCTGAGTAAAATTCCTTAATGTCAGTACCTTCTTCGCTGTGAGGATTGTATATGTTCTGCTGGATATTTGTAGAGAACCAATTATTCTCTAGTGCGGTTATTGAGAAAATGAATCATTTTGGTGGCCTGCTCAGGCATTATTCCCAGGGCTGTCCTGGCTCTCTGAATCTCTACATGAGCTATCTCTATTAGCTCCACTTGCTCAAAAATTGCTTAAATGTACCTTCATTGGTCCTGTATAGATTGGCCAATTTTGGCCCAAATAATCTTTTTTATTTCTGCTAGGGTCTTACCTAGCATCAACTCTTTCTCTAGAGTTTTTACTTTGGCCTCCAAGGCTTTTATTTCTCTTTGCTTTTCTGCCACAATCATCTTTGACTTGTCATAACTGGCCTCCAGCTTGGCCAGTTTTTCCTTGGCAATATTTATTTCCGTGACTTGATTTTCCAGCTCTTTAACAACCTTCATCAATTCCTCCATGCCCATGGTGGATTCTGCTGCTGTTGTTGCTTCTACTGTTGCTCCAGTTGCTAATGTAGCTGTAGTAGGTGATGGAGCAGTAGGAGGGGCTGCTGTTGTTTGTGTTGGAGGGGCAGGTTCAAAGTTTGTTGAAGTTTGAGAGGGCTGGGAGGCTGATTCCCCTTGCTTGTCTTGTATAGCTTTCTCTAACTCTACCTCCATTTGTAGTATCCTTTGGTTCATGACTAGGAGCAACTCCATAGCATTATCCACCTGTTTTTCTTGTGCAAGTTCTACTGTGTCAGGATGGATGGTAGGAGGCAATTTTTCCTATTTCCTCAATACAGCTATATCATCCTCTTTTTTCTTCATAAGGGCTCTAACACCCTTTGGGTCCTTTGGGTCATGTCCCAAATCAATAATTATGTCCTCCAAAGTCTTTATTCTGTTGTCTTTCGTGGAGGAGGACAACCTCTCCAAATCAAGCTGTCTGTTGGTGTGCTTTAAGGATCTTTGCTTTGGCTTTCTGCCAGCTCTTCACTTATGTCTCCTTCTTCTGCTTCAGGGTCTACCCTCGGCCTCTTGGCCTCTGGTTGCTGTGATGACCCTGTTGGAGGTGTGATTTCTTCTCTGTCTCTCTTTTTCCCTCTCTTATCATTGAGAGGAGTCTGCAAAACTGGGTTTTGAATTTGTTCAGTTTGCTGGAAAGGGGCCTGTCCTGATTGCTGGTCCTTTGAAGTACTAGGCTGCCCTGTTTCTACCTCTTGTTGTTCATCCATCTTTTCCTTTCCTTTTGTTGTGGTTGTTGTTGTTGGAGCCTGCTGGATGTGCTGTGCAGCTGTGGCAGTAGAGGTGCCTTCTCCTGCTTGGACTGGTTGCTTGGACAATACCTGTTGACAAGAGTCTAAGTCAAGAGTTTTTTCCAAGTCCTTTACATTCTGCTCCATTATTTCTTCCTAAGTCAATTCCTCTACTATTGATTCAGGCACCCATTCATCTTGATTAGCAAATTGTTGTACTTGAGGGAGTGGGCAATGCTTATAGGCTAGCAGCCTATATTTAACCCTCCTGGCACTGATGAAACCTTCAGGGTCATAAGGGACCCACCAGAAGCTTCTCTTGAGTTTGAGTTGTTGTCCTAGTATTTGGTCAACTTCTTTCCAACCATCTTTTTTGTTCATGGTAAATGGGCCTAGGTGGTCCCTGAACTTCAGGTTGGATTTCTTCTTGGCACTGTGAAAGTGTGTTAGATCAGAGTTTATAAGCTGTCTATAGTACTCCAGGGAAAATAGCCTCATAGGGACATACTTTGGGAGCCTGTAGGGAGAAAGCTCACAGCCATAAATTCTGATGACAGTGTGGTTTTGGTATAAGTACCAATCACCAATTTTGTATCTTCTGGATAGCTGCAAGATTTTCTTCATATCCTTGGACAATCTGATAGGAGGAGTCCTTTTTAAAAGGCATGTGACTGGATACACAAACTGATCAATGAATTCACAATATGAGTAGGGGAATTCTGGACTTGGTGGAAGACTGAAGACCAGAAGATCACAGACCTTCTCTCACCCTGTGAGTCCAGCTTCCTGATTGAGCACTGGAAGCAATCTGTCTGGTAGTATAAGAATAAGTGATAGATGTATGAGGAATATTTGAATATTGCCTCTCTGTCCAGCCTTGTCAATTGATCATGTATCTTATTGGCAATGTACTTGGCATAATTGTATTTCATAGCAGGGCGCTTCATAAGGTTGTATGCAGAGAGCATGACCAGCACAGTTAGATCAACATGCTTGTTTGTGGTGAACCCCAACACAGAGGTCAGCATATCTACCAGTAGCTTGCCAACCTCATTGAAATCTGCATAGGAGAAAGGAGGTGGCCCAGAAGGTTGGCAGTCTGCCTTCATGAATTTCCTGGCTATGGCAGCAATGTCTACACTAGAAATTTTGGAGCACTCATCTAGCAAATAGTTCATGGAGAAGGGGTATAGCAACTAGGTCTGCTTGTAGTTGAGCATCTGGTTGATGGAATCTGGAGTTATATAGAAGAGGATGCTCCCAGAAGGAGATTTCACAGCCCTGAGTTTCTGGTCATAGTTCTCTGCACATAGGTGGATGATCTCAGGGAAAATGTTCACAGGAGGCAGGAAGTAGGTGGGTAGATTAGATTGCCAGACCCCATACAGGTCACTGTTGTCCAAGTGACTGTTTCTTAACTGACAATATGTTTGCAAGTGG
>APFE031017618.1:19855-111001 GCA_000404065.3 Pinus taeda
TCAGATGCTCTGTCACCGAGTCTCCATCTTTCATCCTCAGGTTATACAGCTTTTTCCGTAGGAACAGTTTATTCACCAAAGACTTAGATTGGTACAAAGTCCCTAACTTGTCCCACAGAGCCTTCACTGTAGCTTCCCCTGATGCATTCAGCAATACTGAATCTAAGACACACAATCGTATTGTGCTCTTTGCCTTCCTATCCAACTTCTTCCATTCTTCATCAGACACTCTCGTTGGTTTAGTACCTGAATCTACCACGATCCACTAATCTTTATCCACCAACAGATCCTCCACCTTGAGTTTCCATAAGTCAAAGCTCTGAGCATTAAATTTCTCGATCTCTATCTTTCCACTGCTCGCCATCTTCTTTCACCACCAGAATCGATCTCACAGATCTCCCACTGAAAAGGGTCTACCACAGGCCCAAGAGAAACCCCTCAGTGACAAAGGCATCCCCTGGAAGCCAAAATTTCTCTGATACCAAATGTAGGTTTTAACCCCGTATAGAAATTACCTGCATACGAATTTTAAAACACAGAAAATAAATGATGCGAGAGAATAACACATAAAACACATATACGCAGATATCTTCCCTTGGATCCAAAAACTGGGACTACCAACTTGATTTTTCATTATGTTCCTTTCAATGTTATAATACATATTTATACATGTTGAAGCATCCAATACCATGGAGCAAAAACCATTGCGTCCAAAAACATGTGCAAAAATCATGCACAAAACCATAGGTGGGTTCACCCAACCTAACATATGGTCCAAAACCAAAATTTTCCGGGGTGCTGCCCCAAACCCCATAAAGTGGGGTTATGGGTATGCCTCAAACCCCCTGTGACCCCCCGCTGCTACACAATCGGCGCAATGAAGGGGGGCTCCCCCCCCCCCTTAACCCCCTGGTTAACTACGTGGGCTAGTCGTGGAAAGAATATAACACAACCCAACAAGTTGCTCCTTTCGGTAGTAGTTGATAAACTAGGGAGAAGTAGATTCTTTCTGGTTGTAGCTAGAGAACTTTGTAACAAGAAGTTGAAGCTTTCCTTTATGAAGGTAATTAAAGAAAAAAATTAGAAGACACTATGTGTTCTATTTGCAGTTCTTATGTTGACACTTGTGATTCTCATATGACTTTTTTTTGAAGTGTTTATTGGTGTCCTATTATTTTTTACTAGTGAAAGAAAATGTTAAAATTTCCACAATATTGATCCCCCCCCTTCAGTATTCTCTTGGTTTCTAACAATTGTTATCAGAGAAACCAAATTACTTTAGGACCAGTTTAACAACTAGAAGAAATATCAAGGAACATGGCCAACTAGGAAGAAGGATACACCAATAGGGCATTGATATTCAATACAACAAACTATGTGTTTTGGAAGGTAAGGATGAAAACCTATATTCAGTCACATGGTGTTGATGTATGGGATGCAGTGGAAGAATAATGTCCAAAACCTCAAGCCCTTATTACTAGAGATTAGAAGATGGAATTTGCATGCAATACTAAAGCTATGAATGCTTTGCTAGTTGGCTTACCTAAATCAAAACTAGTCAAAGTCATGGATTTCACTATTGAAAAATTATTTGGGACAAGATGAGTAGATGCTATGAAGGTGACAACAATGAAGAGCAAGCCAAACTTTAAGGTTTAATAATGCAATTTGAGTCTTTGAAGATGCATGATGATGAAGATATTGTTAATTACTTTCTTAGAGTTGATGAGGTTGTGAAAACTATAAGAGATCTTGTTGAAGATTTGAAAGAGCCTATAGTAGTTCAAAATATGTTGAGGTCTCTCGCTGAGAGATTTAATCCTAAAGTTTCAACTATTAAGGAAATGAAAAATATGAAGAATCTTACTTTGGACCAACTTCTTGGCACTCTTACTACCTATGAGATGACAATTTTTAAAGGAAAACCAACAATAAAAGAGTCATATTACAAAGAATATAATAAGCCCAAGGAAGAATATAATGTTTCATATTGTGAATAAGATGAAGAGGAATAAGTTCATGAGGAAGCTTAAGAGAGATTCAGGGTAGTACAAGGGTAAGCTATCCTTCAAATGCTTTAACTACGGTAAAGTAGGTCATTACGCTTCAAATTGTTCATAAAATAAGAAGAAGGAATATGACCTTGGAGATATGTTTAGAAAAGTGCAAAAGGACATAAAAAAAGGTTATGAAGAAGACTCTCTACAGCCAAGATTCTAGCCCCTTTGAAAGTGAAGGCAACCAATCTTTAGATGAGGACAAAGATAACGAAATCTCAAAGGAACTTATGCTCATGGCCATAGAAAATATGGAAGTAAAAGCTATTGATTATGATGGAGAAGAGGCCAAAATTGACTTAGAAGGAAAGTTGGTTAGTGCTCTTAAAGAAATATAGAGGCTGAGAAAGAAAAATAAAACACAGAAAGAATTGTTGATCAAATTTGAAGAAAATGAACATCCCCTCCTGCAAATTAAAGAAGGTAAGAAGACTCAAGAAACTTTAAATCAACAACTCAGTGAGAAAAATAAGGCATGTTAAACGCTTGAAGGAGAAATTATTTTTCTGAGAAAATACCTTGAAAAAGCTAAAACTTAATTAAGCTTTAATGAGAAATTTGGAAAATGGACTAAAAGTTTAAATGAGTTTCTTGAAGCTCAAAGATTCTCCAATGACCGAATTGGTCTTGGGTTTGAGGTTGAGTCAAGCTCAACAACTGATTTGAATGGAAACAGGGCAATTACTTTTGTTCAAGCAGCAAAAACTAGAGAGGATTCAACACAACAAAAAAGAGAAAAAGGAAGCACACAGTCTATATTCAACAAAAGTAAAATAACACAAGAGAGGTAAATCGAATTGTTCAGAGAGCCACTTAGCCAAACTTCAGAAATTGATTTTCTCCTAGGTATGAAGACATATTTCTAGGTTATTGTTTCACTTGAACAAATTATGGGCACAAGGCAACTAATTATACAGTGAATCCTTCATTTAGAAATCTTAGGCCATGAAGAAGAAATTAACAGCCAAATAATAAATATGTTAGGCAAAGGATGAGCATACCCAAGTACAACAATTCATTCCCTCCTTTTAACAATTTGATTCAATGTTATGTATGTCGGAATTCTGGCCATAGAGTCGTTGATTCTAGACTTAGAAATAAAAGGCTTGATCCAATTATCAGTCAATCAAGCCAAAAATCCAAAGTATGGAAGGAAAAACAAAACACAGAGAACTGTAATATTATTTTATATGCTCAAACTAAAGGAAGCCAATAGTATGTCAATAGTGGTTTTTCCATGAACATGTCAGGAGATAAAAGTAATTTCTTATCATGGAAACTAGTTGAGAAAGGTAATGTGGCCTTTCGAAACAATGCGCCCAGTAAGATTGTGGGAAAAGGAGTTGTTAGCCTAGAGAATGGCAAAGATAAAACCAAGAATTTGTTGTTTATTGATGGGCTAAAGCATAATTTACCCGGTGTGTCTTAGATGTGTGACCAAGGCTATGATGTGTTGTTTAAAGCTAAAAAATTCCAAATCAAGTTTGCAGGCATAGGAGAAATGGTAGTTGAATATTTGAGAATAGACAATAATGTCTATGTGCTAAAAGAGAAAAAAAAAAAAGAGGTGTTGTTTGTCAAATATTGATGAGATTTGGTTGTTGTATATATGACTTGGACACCTAAACTTTGATCAGATTGCGAAATTGGGAAACAAGAATGTTGTTAGATATCTTCCAAAGCTTTCAAATCATGAGAATGTTATTTGCAAGTTCTGTAAAATTGTTAAACAAGTGCAAGTACATGATTCAAGTCCAAGACGAACTCATCAAATAGGCCATTGCAATTAGTACATATATACTTGTGAGGTCCTTCAAGAACTCAGACACCTTCAGGTAAACCATATTTCATGCTTATGATTGATTATTTTAGTAGAATTATTTGTGTAACATTTCTTAGAGAAAAATCACGTGCCTTTGAGAAGTTTAAGAACTTTAAGGAAATGGTTGAAAATGAGGCAGACTGTAAAATAAAGTGCATAATGTTTGATAATGGAGGTGAGTTTACTTCAAAAGGGTTTGATTATTTTTGCAAACAACATGGCATCAAAAGGAAATTTACCATAGCAGATACTCCATGGTAGAATGATGTAACAGAGAGCCAATTAATCAGTTGAGTAGCAGACCAGAGTTATGATGGGAGAAAGTAATATTCAATAGAGATTTTGGTTTGAAGCCATTCACACAACAGTGGTGATTCTAAGCAAAGCACATTTCAGAGAAAACAACGATAAAACTCCACATGATTTTTGGTATGGAAAACTTACGACAATTGATCATTTCACGGCATTTGGAAGCAAGTTTTATATGAAAAAGAATGAAGAAAAGCTTGGTAAGTTTGATGCAAGAACTAATGAAGGTATTTTTATTGGATACTCTCAAACTAGCAAGGGATATAGATGTTACAACAAGAATACAAAGAGGATAGTTGATTGCATTGATGTTAAAGCTAACGAACATATTGATTTTGAAGATAGTCAACTAGTAAATATCAGATCCAATGACCTAGTTGGAAATGATGAGAAGGATGATGAGCCATTTTCAGATGAATACATTGAAGAACCCCTCATCCACAATGCAAAGATCCTACAAGGTATGTTAAAAAACATCACCCAACTGACCAAATTGTTGGTGACTTAAATTCAAGTGTGTGGACAAGAAGAAGATTGTTAAATCCCCCTAATCAAGTGCATGTAACTCTCCTAGATGATGGAACCAAAGGATTTTTCTCAGGCTATCCAAGATGACAATTGGTTAAAGGCCATGAATGTAGAGCTTGATCAGATTGAGAAAAATCAAACATGGGAGCTTATTCCTAGACCAACAAACAAGAAAGTGATTGACACAAAGTGGATCTTTAGGAACAAATTGAATGAACATGGTGAAGTGGTAAGAAATAAAGCAAATTTAGTTGGAAAATTCTATGCACAAATTGAAGGTTTAGATTTTGATGAAATGTTTTCTCTTGTTTCTCAATTAGAGGTAATACACATATTTTTGGCTTCCACTAGTGATGCAGGAGCATCTGAACCTTTTCTTAAATAATGAAGAATCCAAGTGGAGTGATGAAGACATGGACAGCCAAGCTGGAAAACGGGAGGAAAATCTGCTTAGAACTTATTTAAAGTGGATTAAAGCGGATATGTCTCAAGAAGACTTACTATTATTAACAGTCGTGTATCAATTGTGGAGCTTTCGTTGGCGGAAAATAAGGATCGGATCTTATCGATCCTTCCGATCTAACATTCTTATTTATATAAAACAGAGATTTGAGAGCGTGATATATATCTAGAGAGATAGACAGGCGTTTGTGAGTGAGAAAAAATGTAATCGGTGTAGATACCATGACTAAGGCTGCAATGCCTTGGTTATATTGTGTTTTGTATATAATCAAAGCTATATGTTATGTTGATTTTCTGCATGTTGGGTGATGGGGTTTTATAATTTAAATTTACAAGTTAAATCTTAGGTAGTGGACTGTTGATCGATCATCGATCGCTTGAGGATCGATGGCATTCCAAAATATCGTTTAACAGTTCTGTATGAACGTTCTGTTGAAAGCCTGTTAGAATCGTGGTCGAATTTTGTAGTTAATTTCTGTGTGCGCATCTGTTGATTGACATTGATCACTTACAGGATCAATGGCGACCTAAATCACTGCATAATTGTTATATATATGTTGACCGAATTGTGTGTGTGGATGATGCTGTTCGGGCTAATGTCGAATTGCCTCAGTCAAACTTCGCATCGGAACCCAAAGGTCACCCATATCGCCGGACGCAAATTGCTATGAATCAGGTTGGAAGTCAAGTCGGATCCGGAACTTCGGATCGGAGCTGTGGAGCAGTTGATTGTTTTTGTATTCAATCATGGCAACGTGCGATTGCCAATTGTATCAAATGGGGAGGCGCAAGAATGAGGCCGTGGTCTTTGCCTCTGAGACGTGCGCAGTATGAACACAAGGTGATACATGGTGAATAGTTGTCGGGGATAAAGATGGTGTGAGCGGAGGAAGGCTTGTGTGTTTGAACACATTTATCTCCCGCTTCCCAGTTTTGTTGTCTTTGGAAGGTCTGTGTATGAGCCACGGTATGAGTTGGTCGGATATTGGCAGAGGAGGCACCAGTGGACTGAGGCGTTATGCAATTGGTTTGAAAGCGTGCAAAAAGAATGCTTTCTATGAGAAGGGATGATTTAGTATTTAATGAAGATCCACGTTTAAAAGGTTTGAAGTTGTTTAAAAACGCTTCCGACGGGACTTAGTGGGCCATAACCCATAGGTCCAAGATCGAGATTTATACATGAAAGGGGATTTTGGCAAATACCCAAGATCTCTTTTCATCAACTAGTTTCAAGAAATTTAAGATATATCAGATGACATCAAATCTGCCTTTTTAAATGGAGATTTTAAGATGAAGTCTACATTGAGCAGCCTGAGCGCTTTCAGCTATACATAAACTTGATTATGTTTGCAAGCTTAAAAATGCCTTGTATGATCTAAAGCAAGCCCCAAGGGTTTGGTATTCCAAGTTTGGTAGTTATTTACTCAAGTGTGGTTTTAAAAGAGTTGTAGTTGATGGTAATTTGTATGTGAAATCTAATGATGGAAAACTGTTAGTGGTGGTTATCTATGTTGATGATATTACTTTTGACAGTGATTCAAATTCTCTAACTCGCTAATTTGTAGTTGATATGAAAGTTGAGTTTGAGATGTCTATGCTTGGATAAGTTTCTTATTTCCTTCGTTTGCAGATTACACTATCTTATAAAGGAATTTTTATCTCCCAATGCAAGTATCTCAAGGAATTTTCGAAGAAATTTGGCATGTTAGAATGTTCTTTGGTAAGCACTCCAATGGTTTCAAGTTGCAAGCTCAACAAGATTGATGAATCACCAGAAGTAGATCTGACTTTATATAGATCTATTATTGGAAGCCTCTTATATTTGACATCCTCAAGACCAGACATCATGCAGGGGGTTGGTATTGTTGGAAGATTTCAAGCAACCCCCAGAAAAAGTCATCTCCTAGTAGCAACAAAGAGGATTCTCAAATATCTTAGAGCCAAAATAGACTATGGGCTTTGGTACCCTAGAGGCAAATATTTTTCACTAACTATTTTTACTTATGTTGATTGGGTAGGTGATGTGGATGACATTTAAGAGAACGACTGGTGGTTCTTTCTTTCTTGGTACATGCCTTATTTCATGGTTGAGCAATAAGAAAACTTGAAATTCTCTTTGTACTGCTAAAGTAGAATATATAGCAATAACTTCTTGTTTCACTTAACTCTTATGCATGAAGAAGACTTTACAAGATGTACAAGTGATATATGATTAGTCTATAGCAATGATCTATGATAATCCAAGTGTAATCAACATGTCTAAGAATCTTCTTTTCCATTCAAAAAACAAAGAATATTTCAATCAAGTACCACTTCCTCAAAGAACAAGTTGCAAATTAGATCATCAAAGTGGAGTATGTACCTACAAAAGAGCAGGTAGTTGAAATATTCATCAAACCTCTCCTAATAGATAATTTGAGTACTTAAGGAAAATATTGGGAGTAGTTCCTCGTACCTCCCTCCACTATATATTCTTCAAGAGGAAGAAATGAAACCAACAAGCACTTAGTATATCACAAGAAAGTTGTCAGGTCCACAGTATCAGCAAGATAGGGGGATCTAGGTTGTAGGGGGAGCATATTGTGTTCTTTTCCATTGATGTCAAGGGAGGAGAAGTATACCAAGGGGGGATTAATACCCAAATAAAGAGGAGAATAAAAGGAAGTACACCTTTTATGATTGTGTTTTAGGTGTTTCCATCAATACCAAAGCGAGAGAATGTTAGAAATATGTTTTCATTGATAAAAAATTGATGGCAAATGAAAATATGGTTACAAGCATATTAATAAAAGAACATAGAATTTGGAGCCATTTTCAGTATTGCAGCTCATCTCAAGTGCACTTAGAACCTTTATACGCTTTGACCCCTGACCTGGTTAGGTTGTCAACCCTCGACCTAGTCGGGCCTTCAACCTATTCATAGGTCGAGCCTTTGGGAGCTAATGCAGGTGTGCGGCAAGGAAATGGACTCCAACCCCCAACCCCCAACCATGTGGGATGCAGTTGAGCCATCAAGCCTAGTTGGAGTTCGGGGACAAGTGCAAGTGCACACAAATGAAAATGAGCCAAATCCTTGACTCCCTAGCCTATTCCAATATTTTTTAATTTTATAAAGAAACTGAATGAAAAACCTAAGTTTGGGATCCCTCTTCTGTCGTACAAGTTGAGTGTAGACCAACAAGAGGATGGCACATGGCGCATTTTGATTGGCTCGCAAAGTTGACGTGGAAGCACAGGTGAAGCCACGGTGGCACATGACATCAGTAGCTCAAAGTTTTGGGATGATGTCAGTATGACGTAAGCACATGTGACATAATAGTACGGACCAATGACACGTTCAAAGCTAATTTGAACTTTTTGACAGACAAAGTAGGCCAAATTCGGGTGACACGTGGCACCACTCAGGATCCTCCATGTGGCACAGATGACGCAAGGATGACATCGAAAGGATGATGTGGCAAAATCGCGGGCTAGTTGGGCCTCCACAGTAGTTGGGGACAATTGTTGAAAAACAAGGGCCAACCTCTAACCTCCAACCTCCTGGCCTACATTGAACTTTGTGCCAAGGGGTCATTTTATCAAGTTTTTCCTATGTATTTGTTTAATTGGTTTTTAGTGAAAAATCATAAAAAAAAATTATCAGATTAGTTGACTCTCTGTGCAGTCGATGGAGAATGAAATGTGCAATGACTTGACCTTGTTCAGCCCCCGATCTAATTAGGGATTGTTCACAGCTCCAAGTTATATGCGAAAAAGAACCAATGTATAAGTGTAAATGCAATTCAGTGGCAATAGAAGAAATTTGGCATTTTGTGCCATATTTGATGAAATCCACCAAAGAAAGAAGTGCGCTAAATTATAAATAGCGACATGGACAAGTCAACAGTAGAATTAGCGACATGGAAAAAAATAGAGACGTATTTGGAAAAACGTCCAAACTTGGCAATCAGCCAAATTTGGAACTAGAGATAGAACCTCTACTAAAACCTCTAATTTCACAATTGCAAATTTGGACAATTTAACTCAAATTTTCATAAAGAGATGGCAGAGTAGAGTGTCAAGACTTAAATACCACATTCAAAAGACTTGACGAAGTGGTAGATGAGAAAAAATATGAATTCATGCAAGCTTAAGAGTTTAACTTCACTAAATACTCATAAACTAAAAATATCAGCTCAATTTATATATAAGCATAATCGAATTTGCAAGAAGATATGTTTTCTGAGAGGTGGGTGATATTGATTTTGTTGGTGTGTATGGTGGTTTGATCAATGATCAGAGATTGTTGAAAGTGATTTTATAGAGTTTTGGGTAGATAATTAAGAAGGAATTTATTTATTTTATGAAAGGTAGTGGCCTTCATGATTTGACTTTGAAAATGGAATGAAAGATGAATCAAGGAGCTCAAGCAAGTAGTAGCTTGCAAATCAAGGCTTGTAGCTCCTAGTAGTGGTTGGTAAACAATTAAGGGTAGGATCTCCTTTCAGTAGCAGCTAATAAACTAGGGGTAGTTTCTCCTTTCAGTAGTAGCTAATAAACTAGGGAGTAGTAGCTTCCTTCTAGTTGTAGCCAAAGAACTTTGTAACAAGAAGTTGAAGCTTGCCTTTATGAAAGTAATTGAAGAAAAAATTGGAAGAATCTATGTATGTTATTTTTACTTCTTGTGTTGATTCTTGTGATGCTCATATGAATTGTTGTTGAAGTGTTTATTGGTGTCCTAGTATTCTTTACTAGTGAAAGAAATTGTTAAAATTTCTACAATATTAATTCACCCCCTCTCAGTATTGCCCTAGTTTCTAATAGAGGGCCCTTCGTACGAGAAGGGACTACATTGTAACTGATAATGGAGGGCATCTGAGACAAATTATGAATATTTGAGAATACGATTGACCTTCTTAGGAGGAGGAACATGATTTTTAATTATACACAATAAATAAGCGTGTAGTAACTCATCATTTTATAACCTAAGTAGAATTGGTATGATAATAATTCTTGAACAACGTTAGGAAACTATTGATCTTTAAAAAGATGATAATCACTAAGAACACGCTAATTCTTTTCAAAGAAATGATGTTCAAGTAAAGATTTGTTTCATCAACCATTACATTAAATTATCAAACTGAACATTTTTACAATAGAGACCATGCCTTTGGGTAAATATAACATTTTCTCTATCTCTTAGGTAGAAACATAAAACACAACTCTAGCTTTATTAGTTGCAACAATATTTGAGATTTTAAGTTCATAATTATGTTCACATTAGTTAACGAGACCAAGAAAAAAAGGCCATATAACCACACTTTTGCTAGAATAGGCTTCAAGTGTTTAATCTTATCAATACCAACTCTTAATTGAATTCATGTAGCTTAACATACTTGTTGGGATAGCTTGACATTGGTGACATGATCAAAACATTCCATAATGTTTTAATTAAGGAATTAGAATTAGGTATTTCAAGATTTGGTGGGACTAATTTGAAGACTTATTCATGATTAATTAATCAATCCATGCCAATCGTTTCTATTTTATAATTAAGGCCAAAAACAAAAAAGTAACAAAAGATACAAAAGGACCATGCAAACAATATGTGAAGGTAAGAATAAGTTAATTGAGAGAGAGAGTGCACTTACTCATATACAACATTAGCTCCATTACATATGTTATTGAAAGAATTAAGTATTTCACTCCAAAAAGTCAGTAATTTATTGACTCCTTAAATGTGGCATTAAAAAATATAAGGCTATAAATATATTCATTAAACTAATTACTATGTTGTGTTTTTTTTATTAATAACTATTAATCATTTTTAAGACGAATACTTTTTAAATTATATATATATATGTGAAAGAATTGATAATTCTAAAGTCCTTATTAAAGAATCGTAATTAGTGAGATGAATACATTTCTATTAATATTTTGTTTACATAATTTTAATTTATGAAAAATTCATGCCTCTTTCAAATTAATTATTATTATAAAAATATATAGTATTATTTTATTATATAATATATATAATAAATATAACAATAATGTCATTCTTTTTTTTACTTATTTTTTTTTTTTTCAGTTTACATTTCATTATTCTAATTTCACAACCTCGTCAACTACATACTTTAGTAAACCTTAAATGTTTATATTTAAATTTATTTTATATGCTTTATCCATCCACTTAGATCTAGATTTGAAGAGTAAACTTTGAACAAAATTCAATGAAGCATTACATGTAAAAGCGTTTACAAAATAAAGTTTTTACATATTGATAAAGTATTAATCTCCTAATATAGCTATTTAATCAAAAGTTACCTTAGATACAATGATAAATTAGTAGAAGGGAACATAATAATCATGTTTTCTTCGTAAATGAATATGACTAAGAAGATATTATATTTCAAAAGTTTGTTTGAGAAATGTACAAAATATCTAAAAAAGAGAAGACAATTGCTCACTAGAAGATAAAATCAATTCACAAGAAAATAGAATTCACGTATATATATATATTTTATATATTATATTATATATGAATTATTAAGTTTAGATTATATTTGAAGTAAAATATGTGTTTAACATAAATATATGCAAATCAAATAATACATTCACTCATTTCTCTTATTGTGAGAGATTCAATCTATAAGTATTTCTTAGGGGTACAATCTAAAGGTAATCCTACCTCATCTAAGATTTGAATATTAGGAATAAAATCTTCCATCCCAATATTCAAGTATGTCTCAAGGCTTATTTCATCTTTACATGTGACACATTTATTTTGTCCAATAATATGAATTAAAAAGCAATTAAAATGGTACAAATGACCACACTGCAGTCCATAAAACCCATCTTGTTGTAGGGTAGATAGGCACACACAACAACATGGTTTGTGTATGTCTACATATGATATGGGTTCCAAATTCTGTAACTTTAAGGCTCCTCCCAAATATGGAAAGAATAAAAATCGGCTATAACTAACCTTATATGGATCTGATTGTGTTCCTCTTGAAAGCATGTCAATTTCTTGTCGCAATAGTCGACCCCTTTGTTCCATTTCTCTCACCAACATTAAAATTTGTAATGCTTGTTCCCTGTGATCCTTGATGCGGCCTTGTAATTCTAGTATCCATGTAGTTGTAGCTCTTAATTGTTGCATAGCATCATCTACTTGTGCAACACACCTAGCTCTTTGTGCCTCTAGCATGTCTAAGTTGTCCAAATATGCATGCTTTAGTTGTAATTCTATACTCTTGAGGGACCTCTCTAAGTCCTTTTTAGTATTGATTACACCATTTAATCCACTCTTTGCCATGTTTATATCTTGGCGTGCCCTCTCGCTTATAACACAAAATGCATGAACAAATGTTTGAAGATGTTGGCGTTCTCTTTGAACAATACTTTCTATATGGTTTTTCTCTTCATTTAAACGATGCACCCTTTGCTCAATATCATGTGGAATAAAAACATGTTTAGGGTTTGGCATGCGTCCATAATCATTGTTATCAATATGAAAAACTTGATCAAGTATCCCTTGATCACATTTGCTGATTTGAACCCCTTCTGGTATGCTTCTAAAGTCTACCTGGTAACCCATTACTAAATGGGCATATAATTGCTTTGCAAAATACATAGGCACCTTTTCATTAGTTGGCTCCATACCATAAATGTCCTTGTATATAAGTGAAGCAAGATATTGCATTTTGGGATGAGTAAAGAGTGAAATTTGCAAGTCCTCTCCACTTGTAACATGCCCATCATAGATGGAAATTATTTGACTAGGACTAACCAAATCTTCTACTTCTTGCAATCTTAATCCATGTGCCTCTGGGTCAATATTAGAATCACAACCCATTGGTATGGAAATATGTGCTTTTGTCAAACTTGGCCCTTTGTTTGAAGCATATTCTTGTGATTCGTTTTGTAACTGATTTACCAAATTATCAATTCTACAATCTCCATTTTCATTCCTTATGGATATCTCTCTAGAAGGATCATCAATGTGTGTTATCTCTTCAATGTCCATCACCTGCAAGAAATGAAAAAAATGAAGTTCAATACTATATTTCAATAATTATTTTCAAGATTTACAAGGCCATAAAATATTCATAATTAGTGAAACAAATGTTTTGTGTAAATTTAAAATCATAAGAACTAGCTAAGATGTTGATATAGCATCAAATCAATCAGTTGGCATTTGTTTTGAATATTGAACAAAACAGTTTTCACGGGGAAAAGGCATGCTAGCTATGTGGAATGATTATGGAACTTATATAGGGGTGGAAATTTATTTAAAAAATAAAATAGAATAATTTCACATTTAATATACTAAATATTGAGAGTACAAGAAAGAGAATAATCATGTGTGTGTGTGTACATATATATCACACCTTCCCAAAGTCTATTTAAAGTGAAAGTAAAAGTGGACATCAATCCCTGCCAAGGTGATATTGATGCTCTAAAGTTGAATCAATGGTTGCAATCATTATAGATCTCTTCAATGTGCATAATATAGGAGAGGACAAGAAGATATCATTTTCCTTGTAAGGATGGATTTCAAACCCAAATTGGGCATGAAAATTCACATAGATACTTAGAATAAAGGGTTATCCACTAGTAACTAAGTGGGAAGTGTTTAAAACTCTCATCAAGTCTTAGTTTTACCCTATTGAGTATGAAAAAGAGAAACAGATTTGTTGGAACTACTACCAAAAGGAACAAGTGCAAAGTGTACAACTAATAGATTAAGAAAACAAGATATTACGCTGGCCATATCTCCCAATAACCCTAGATGTACTCCTCAAGTACTAGGGTGGTAAAGAAAATTGTGTAAGAAAGTGATGTTTTTTAAACCTAAGAATAAATGAGGCTTTTGAGTAAACACAATATATGGAGATGGGAAAGAAAAAAGGAAAATGTAGTTCCAAGTCAATAGATCATTGGGGCACTTCCAAAGAAAGAAATAACAAGTGGAACGAAAAGGGTAAGAAGATTGTCACAATTGTGCATTGATGTAAGGATCCAAACAATCACTATAATCATTGTAACATAGATGGTCAAAATAAAATAAGTATTGTAATTTACAGCTTTCGTTGAATCAAAATAAGTGTAAAAAAAGGACAAGAAAGAGAGCATGTTAGGCATGGGCTTGAATAAACCATTAGAGAGCATCTCTTATGTAGATAAGAACATTTCCTTCACTAGAATGCAAGGTGACATGAACATAACTAGACTATAGCACAAATAAGGAAAATACTTGATACAAATATTCCCTATTAAGATTGAAATCAAGAATACAAAGTTGGATGTTCTATTTTGGCTCTAGTTCACAAGACAACCTCATAGCAAAGCATCTAAGTCCTAAGCATGGATTTGAATTTCATGACCATCCTTGCCCATAACAATTAGAAGAATTAAATAAGGATGTAGAGATTAGAGTTACTAAGAAGTGCAAAGATAAAATTTTCCATCGATGCAAACTACATTAATTAAGTGGAGATGGGCATGGTGCCACTTGTTTTGTGTGGTGTTGTGTTTCGAAACTGCTCAATGTGCATAAGAGATGTACTCTTCATGAGAGAAAACCAATACCACCTAGTTAAGAATAGAAAATTCTTCATCACTAGTGCACACAAAGGTAAATAAAAAATATCCCTAGTAATTTCCAACCAAGCCAAGAAAGAAATTAGCTCATGTAAGTTTGTATTAATGATCTTGAAACAAAAGCACCAAGGAAATGAATCAATGGAATTTATCTTTAAATGGATATACTAAAGAGAAAAAACACTAGGGAGAGAATTTTATAGGAACATAAATAAGTGTTTTAAGGGCCTAAGTAGTAACCACCTGAGAACATAAATAAGTGCTCTTTATCACCAAACATGGGACTATACATATAATCCTAAATTGAAGTAGATGAAATGAAGAAGAAGTTGCAACCACGCAATAAATTATACGGGAAAGCACCTCACACTATGGCTCACCTATTATCATAGTTTCCAAGAAGGACGGGACTTGGAGAATTACGTATCAACTACAAAGCATCAAATAAGACCACCCTCAAGAATAAGTTCCCTCTACCTAGGATTAATCATTTGTTGAATTGGATATAAAATGCCATGTACTTTACCAAATTGGATATTGACTCATGATACTAATAGATGTGAATGAAAGAAGTGAAAATTTTGAGGAATGCAACAATACAAAGACAACATCTGTGCGCATAAACTTTTAGTACCTTTTTCGTTCTTGTAGAGATTTATACAATATGATTTCTCCTATAATATAGGAGATTGTAGCTATCCCTCCATATTCTTACTCACATCCTAAACTCTAGGTGAGTTGTTACCACGACTCACATACACCCAACTATTACTAACATTAGTCAATTACAAAATTCACTATGTTGTACTAATTATTCTAATTTAGACTAAGAATACTAACTTAGATTAGTTCTAAAATGTCATACTAATCTAAGGTTATCTTGAAAATTTCCCACCTTAGTACAAACTTAGCCAAAAGAGAAAGGAATCACTCTTCTTGAGGAATGGGACATACTTTAATTCAAAATTAACAAAAATGGATGAGAACATATCACCAATCCAATAACTTTATTCTGAACTAGGACTTACACCAAATGCATATACACTAGATAGGTAGTGGGAATGGCCTCAATACACCACAGACCAAACATAGGAATACTCACATTATTCAATACCTTGTAGTAAATGTGAATAGGGACAAACAAATTGTCCAATTATCCAAACATGAATGGACATACACTATCCATAATGAGATTAGTTGTACTAAGACTTATTGACCATCACAATAACATGTAAATAGGAATGAACACTCTACTCACATTAAGTGTGGCTTAGGAATCCATTTCTCTTCAATTTTGATCCTTTGATTGGTTGATCTTGGGCTAAGTAGATATAAATCAAAAGAGTGGGATAGGGTACTCACTATATTTTCAATGCTAGGTGTCCACTTATTAAAGGATCTCCCCAATAAGGATATGGAGATCCAAGGAAATCATGAACATAAGGAGAAACATGGTGTTGAGACTCAATCACATATGGGGAGTATTTATCACAATTGGAGAGTACAAATATTGAATCACAGAACCACAATCATGAATTTTCAATCCAAGATCCACATCATTAAGGCTTCAAGTTAGCACCAAGGAACTACTATGTTGCAAAGATCGATATGAGGAAGTTTGATAGTAAAAATATTACAACACAGATATTTCAAAAGGAGCATTACCTTGATTTACACGAAGTGGCATCCTTACAAAAGGTAAATATTGCATCAATCTTTGTAGAACAAGGTCAACATGTATGGTATCAATGGCTTTACAAAAGGAAAAAGGATTTTGTGTTTTCTTCACCCATTTTTATAGAGGAATTTATAGCACATTATGGGTGTTGAATTTGTAACTATGGTTGGTCTTCATAATGTACTTTCGGTCACTTGATGTAATTATATTTATCATTATAAGCATATTTATAAATGCTTGAGTCAAAGAAAATTTATCTTGAGTCAAACTCCCATTGCAACTTTTAAAAGACGTAAATTTGAATTTTTGAAATGTAATTTTTGGCTCCAAAAACTGACAAGTCGGCTTCCCTACAAGTCAATTCGGTCCTGGCCAAGAGACATGTATATTCACCCTAGAAAGACTACTATATAAAGGCAGTTCAAGCTCCTCGTTTTGCAGATTCGCATTCCTCACTCAAGACAACTTTTGGGCAAGCAAAGGAGATCAAAAAGGACGAAGAAGGACAAAGGAAGAAGGTCAAGTTTCTCTCTCCTCTCTCATCAAATTGCACGTGTGGATAGAAGTTTCCTCTGTGATTCGCATTGTTTCTGGGAATTATGTCACGAGGGGCGAAATTCTAGGCTACTGGGCAGTTGTTGGGAGGTTGAAATTTCTGAATCACACAGGTAGAACGAAGTGCAATATCAATTTGGGTGACTTGACCTGGAAGAGAAGACCAGATTTGACCATAGGTCTAGGTGTGGCTCTTATTGAACAGAAAGAATTTATTTATTGAAAATGTTGTTGGGTTTTTCGCCGTAGTGGATTTTCCCATGGTAAATCTTGTCACTCTTTTGTGCATTGTGATCTCTATTGTTCTACTGTTTAATTTCTGAAGTATAATTTTTGAATGATATATCAAAATAAGATAAAAGAATATCTACATCAAAATTAATTATTAAAATTTCATAAATATTGTTCTAACCCTAATTGCACTAGAAAAAGCAACATGGTATCAGAGCTTTGGTGATGAAAGGAAGCTACATTGAGATCACTTTTGCAAAAACCCTAGAGAGAGCATCTTACTAAAGTCCTCCTTGTATATTGGCTCCTATGGCTTCCTCCATGAAATATGAAAACAAGCTAGAGGGGGCATCAAACTTCAAAGCTTGGAAAGTCAGCATAAATCTTAATCCTCCAAAAAACAAAGTGTTGGATATCGTGACAGGAAACACTATTGAACCAAACGATGCAACTAGAAAAAAGAAGTCCAAGGAGGGTGATATCACTATCATGAGTGTAATAGTAGACTCCATTAGAGATCATCTCATTCCCTACATTGCAAAGCATGATACCTACAAGAAGATGTTTGATGCCCTAATAAATCTCTACATTATCAAGAATGTTGGTCAGTCCATGAATTTGAAGAATGAACTCTGAAATTCAAGGATGACTAATGAAAACATTGTCACCTCATATTTCATAAGGATTTCACAAATCAGAGATCAAAATTAAGTTATTAGAGAAACCATGTTTGAAAAAGAACTTGTGACTGTTGCATTCAATGGTCTCCGTAGATCATGGAATGCATTTGCAACAGGCATAAGCAGTTGGAAAGAAGCTCCTTCATTTGATAAATTATGGACATCATGTGCTCAAGAAGAAACAAGATTAATGTCTAGAGATCAGCAAGATGAATAAGTTCAAGCCCTTGTAGCTTGCTTCAAGAACAAGGGAAAGAATAATTTTTACCTCAACATAAGAAGTCAAGAAAAGGGCCTTCTTCCTCTAAGAAGAAGAAAGACTTATCTAAGATACAATGTTATGGTTGTCAAGAATATGGACATCTCAAGAGAGATTGTACTAATATCACTAACAAGAAAAGAAGAGGGAAGCAACAAGCTTTCGCAACAGAAGTTGAAGAAGATGAAAAACCAAAAAGATCCAAGGCTAACAAACATTTCTTCTACTTTTCTGCTTTGACAGGTTCCTTTGCAGATGATGATGACATGTGGTGGTAGATAGTGGAGCATCAAGGCACATGACCGGAGAGCTTAGGAATCTTTCAAGCATGATGGAAAAGTTGTCTCAAAGGGTTGAATTGGGAGACAACAACAACTATGCAATTAAAGGAATTGGGAAAGCATCCATAGAGTTGGAATCTGGTAACAACATTCATCTCAACAATGTCCTTTATTAATCAGGTTTGAAAAAGAATCTTTTCTTTGTTTCTTGTTTAGAAGATAAACAAGATAGGGTTGCTTTTGTGGATGGGAAAGTACTTGTTTGGTCAAAGGGCTCTAGTATAGATGATGCTAGGATTATTTGGATTCCTGGTGGTAGAATGTATATACTTGTGAGTCAACTAGATCAAGCACTAGTACATGACGAAATATATTCAAGTGTGATATGGCACCAAAGGTATAAGCATCTTCATTTCAGAGCATTTCATGAATTAAGTGAAATAGTGTCAGGAGTTCCTAAACTACAGGTAAAGAATGATGGTGTATGCAAAGGTTATGCCCTTGGGAAGAACATCAAGGAACCATTTCCAAACAGTGACAACAGATCTAAGGAAGTTTTGGACTTGGTTCATTCTGATGTATGTGGTCCAATGCCTGTGGTTCGTTGTACTATGTGATATTTATTGATGACTTCTCCCATATAACATGGATATATCTCTTGAAGACGAGATGAAGTATTCAAAAAGCTCCAAGAATTCAAAGATGAAGTGGAAAACTTGATAGGTAAAAGGATCAAGATACTGAGATCTGACAATGGAGAAGAATACACCTCAAAGGAGCTTGTTACTTTTTTGCAAGCAAGTTGGAATTAAGAGGGAACTAATTGTTCCCTATAATCTACAATAAAATGGTGTAGCATAGCAAAAGAATAGGTTCATTGAATAATTTGTCGAGGCCATGATGCATGATTTGGACTTGTCATTGTTCTTATGGGGTGAAGCGTCACAGAGAATTGTGTACATTCAGAATCAAAGTCCTCAAGTTCTTGAAGGTATGACTCTTGAAGAAGCCTTCTCTAAAAGGAAGCTATAGGTTAGGCACATGAGCTATTTGGTTGTCCTATATATATTCATGTTCCTACATATAAGAGGAGAAAGCTTGAGCCTTCAGGAAAGAAAGGAATATTTGTTGGATATAGTGATTCTTCACACTTTACATTCCAGAATAGCGACAAATTGAGGTTAGTCGAGATGTCACCTTCGATGAGAAAGTGGCATATTGGAGTTCTAAGGAGGTATTTAAATCTAGAAGACTCAAGGGAGGTGGTACCGCTCAAACTAGTAGGGGTCCTAAAAAGGGAATCCTTGAAGGGTTGCTACCAGGTTAATGGCAATAATGGAGCAATAGCCCATTGTCATCTCAGTTAAGGCTCCCTACTCTTTACAGACTTTCACTAATGGGAGGAGACCCGTTATGTTAAGGATCACGATATGGATGGATCAATGATAGGGTGAGGGGTGATCCCAAAAGCATATTCATAAGAGAGGCTCAAATATGTGGCTTTCTTTCTTCGGAGTGCAAGTTTGAAATGCTCTCAAGGAAGGGCTTAAGGAGAATTTCAAGGTTTAGGTTCAAGGTATGTATCTTATAATGGAGGTTCCTAAGCCCTAAAATTACTATAAATACTTGGATTCCAAGTGATCCTTGAAGGATTGTCCTTAATGGTGTATGGGACCACAAGGGACCAAGTAGACCCTGGGTTAGGTCAAGGGGGTAGGGTTTAGCAACTAATGATATACTGAACCTATTTTGAAGCAAGAAAGGGGCCAAAAAAGAATTTTTTGTGCAGGGAAATATGAGGGTCCTAATGAGGTTTCTAGCCTAAGGAAACCAAGGGCAAGATTCAATCTCGAGGCCAAGGCTTGAGATATCTCAAAATTTCACCGTTGGAATTTCTTCAAAGTTGGAGGGCACCCAGGAGACACACCAGCGTAGAGGATGCCAAGAGATCGAATTTTTGAGTGAATGGTTTGCGAGATAAATGATGCCCTAGGAGACCTAATGGGCTAGGCCTATAAAGAAGAGGGAGGAGAAGAAATAGGTTTAAGGTGATCACCTTTATGGTGGACCAGTGCCTAATCCTTTGGGGATATTTGGAGTCGAAAGTAATAATGACTATGGATATTGAATTTTCTATGTCAAGGAGGCCTTAAAGACAAATTTGCATGGCATTAGGGCAGCAACAAAAGCAGCGTCAAGAACATTATAATTTGTTTTGAAAAATAGATAGCTTATCAAGATGAATTTCAATGAAGAAGCATCTCTAGGAACATTCATTCATAATACATGGCCCATGCATGAAGCATCACTATCTAAAAACCAAATTTCCACAACTTCGCATAAATGGATGCAGTAAAATAGCCCTAGTATAGGGAAATCCCAGAAATATGTATGTGACATAAATAGAAAGATAAAATAGCATTAAATTACGCTTACATGTGTTAAGAGTATATCCAACCATCAAGACTTTGCCAATCAAGAAGCTCTAAGACAAGAGAAAATAATCCAAACATCAAAATTCATTACATGCTCCAAAAATTCGTCCTCCAAGAAGCATAGTGAAATTATCTATAGAAATACAAGTCTAATCCAAGTGATGATGCTAAAATGAGTTCACATCACTTGTATTTATACACTTCTAATGAGTTTGATATAGCTAATTAGGCCTACATTAGCCCGTAGGTCATCTGCCAAGTGCATAGTACAATTGTGGGGCTGGTTGGGCATGGTGAACCAGGTGCATCTTCCATGTCCAATAGGTGGATCTCTAGCATTCTCTGAGTGTCTATGGGGATCCATGGAGTGTCATCTACTGTTGTGGAGACCAATGGCTCTCTACACACACACCATACATGTGTCAATGTAGTGCTCTAAACGGTTAGGACCTGAGACCAAACCCAAAATAGAGACCATATGCAATCCTACATAAGATCCAATATGCCCCCTAGCCTTCTAGTACAAGTCATTTGAAGAAATTGAGTTATAGAGCTTACAAACCATGAATAATAGTTGGGCACTTCATAATGGCATGCCCTTCCATAGTGGGCTTTTAGCATGTGCTAATGTCTCCAAGCTCCAAAGGGGTTAACCAAGTACCTTATTAGGTGGTTTTTACATTTAAAGGGGATAATATGTCCAAGTTAAATACTTCAAACGGTGGTGGCATGTGATAAAGAGATGAATGAAGTAGGGAATGAAAGGGGCAATCCTAGGCCACATGTCGAGGTACAAAGGTAGCTAATAAAGGGAAGCCCACAGTTGGGTATAAAATGTATAGGAGGGAGCAATCATGGTGCATGAGATACACTGACCTTGATTTTTCCACCCTTCTTTGTATTCATTTTGTTTTTTATTATTTTTCTTTGATTAACTGCTCGGGGCTCAAGGAATAAGATCATGATGTGTACGGTATAGTAGTGGATACCCCCTTGGATGTGGAGCGGTTCATTTCCCACCAGGGGTTGGGACAATCATGGGTTCTTAAATGATAGAGGAGGCTCATCTAGGGCCTATAGAAACTAAGGTGATGGCCTTGGGAATGGGGTAGGGCGCTCATGCATTAGTATTTTCCCACGTGCTAAATGTGTTTGTCTTGGTCGTCTTTTGCATTTCGTGGTACATTTTCCTGTTGAATGTGGCCAATTATGCTTTTACTTTTCTTTTTCGCTGCATCAACCTCTGGGGCATTTTTCCATGTCTAACCCAAGGTGTGGGTAAGGGGAAGGGGAGGTTAACCCTATGTGGACCCATGTGGGAAGAATGATGAAATGGGGTGATAATGAATGGAGTGGGAGTGATATATGTGGATGAGGGAGCGGGACCCCGCAACCAAGATTAGGGTTTCCCATGAAGTACCATCCCTAGAACCCAAAAGTCAATAAAAGAGATCCCACAGGCTTAAGGTCCAAGGATAATATCCAAAAGAGGTCTAAGGGAAAGGAGCACAAACCTAGCCAACCTTTTTCGTTGAATCCCCCCATTAATTCATGCCCAAAAGTTTCCATGATAAGTAAACTACAATACTTAATTACCAAATGATAAGGCATACCTTTAGGTTTGGGAGGCCCACCTTCAAACATACGATCATGACATATGAGTGAGGGACCACATGGATGGCTCAAGTGGCGAAGAAGTGGCACAACGAGCTAGTTGGTGGTTGCAAGGGGTTGTTGATTGCCAGTTGAGGACCGTCTTGGAGAAAATTTTGTCCTAGGGATATCACCCACAAAACGGTGAGTAACATCTAGCTCCAACTAGGACATGATCTCTCGAAAAGTGGGCAAAGCTACTCAAACAGTAGGTCACGAGAACATCAACAATCTCTTGGTACAATGTAGACCTGTTACCTGCACATACCATAGATGAAAAACACAGGCCAGCGTGCTTTCGCAGCATCTCATGATCGCACATACTTGGATTAGACCCATAAAATCGATCCATAAAAATAAATTCATTAAATGCATATTTTGAATCTAAATGTAGCCAATCTACTATGAGGAATATCACATGATATTAGTTCTAATGTAAAAATCATCATGCAATGCATCCTACTCTAATATGCATATAGTACAATGTCAACTATCAAGGAAAGGGGTGATACAACTCAACTTAACCAATTGCAGCCAATGTTCATCGTTGAGTTTAGAAATGTAATAATATTCTTCCCCAACTTTTCCATGTATCTTGACAGGCATCATGTCTTTATCGACTAAGACCAAGTCCCCGACCTTATATTCTTCCTTAAGCTTCCACTTTTTGCTCGTTTTACAATTTGGTCGTTTTAGGATACAGACTTCTTATGAAGGGAGAATGGGAGAAGGCTTCTCGACCTCATGAATCTCGTAGTATGTCGTTGGTCCAGGTTTGATCAGTGAGAAAGGTAAGTCAACTCTCTATAGAGGATGAAAGGAGTCCCATTAGGTTGGGGAATAGTGGCATATGACAAGTCCATTTGAACATGCCCCCCAACAGTGGCCCCTCATTTTCTAGACAAGAGCATTCCCCATACATCAAGAATATCTATGATGACAATATCCATGAGAAGGGATATATTGGGATTCCTAGCCAAAGAAACCTTTAGATCCTTTATGAGACCTTCCACCTCTACGGGCTTAGAATTGAAACCACGCACCTTCTTATATGATTGAGTGATGATGAGACCCAAATACTTCATAACCTTTAAAGGCAAGATGTTGCCAGAGGGCCCTCAATCAAGCTTATAATTATGTAACAAAAAGTCATTGATAGTCGAAGTGAGAATGAATGGTTCATGCCCAAGGTTATGATCAAGAATATGAATGTTTTGTATGTCTTCAGGTAATTCTTCCTCCTCGAAACCTAGGAACTTAATTTGTTGTTGTTGGTCAGGAAGTTTCGCAATCTCTTTCAAAGGAACAGGTATAGTTATTTTCCCTATGGTGGTCTCCAAGTCAATGTTAAGTCCAACTTGCTTACCCTTCTCCTTCTTCTTAATGTTCTCCTTTCTTGGGGGATCCTTTTTAGGGTCGGTCTTTGTTTAGGGATCCTTTTTAAAAGGATTTTTAGAAGGAACTTCCTTAGGAGTGGTTTGCTTGGGAGGCGAGTCATCTTTGGTGAGTTCCTTTGAGGTTGTGAGGTCCTTATTATAGTCCTTTCATGAATATTGCACCCCTTTGAATCTTCTATTACTATTATCAGCATTAAGAATAGGCTCTTCTTTCTCCTCATTGGTTGTGACCTCACTAATGGGAGGATGAGCGTATGAACCCCCAAGCTAAATGTTAAAGACATTTGATCTTAGAAGGTTGTCTTGCTCATCTACTTATTCATATCACTCTCGTCATTATCACTTTGATCATCTTCAGAAGATGAGTCTTTCTCCACCACATTGGTTGGATCTAAAGTGTTTAGGACTTGAGATGAGTTTGGCTTATCTTCTTCACTTTTCTTTTTAGGAAAAGGCTTTTCCCTTGGAATGTAACTAGACAATTAGGCCTTCTCTAATGTGTCCCTTAGCTTTTCATTACAACAAACCATTTGAATAAATCGAGTTATAGAGCTTACAAACCATGGATAACAGGTGGGCACTTCATAATGGCATGTCCTTCCATAGTGGGATTTTGGCACACGTCTCCAAGCTCCAAAAGGGTTAACCAAGTACTCTATTAGGTGGTTTCTACCTTTAAAGGGGATAGTATGTCCAAGGTACATTCTTCAAATGGTGGTGGCATGTGATAAAGAGATGAATGAAGTATGGAATGAAAGGGGCAATCTTGGGCCACATGTCTAGGTATAAGGGTAGCTAATAAAGGGAAGCCCACACTTGGGTATATAATGTATAGGAGGGAACAATTGTGGTGCATGAGATACCTCGGCCTTTATTTTTCCACCCTTCTTTGTATGCCTTTTTCCTTTTATGATTTTTGTTTGATTCATTGTTCGGGGCTCAAGGAATAAAGCATGATGTGTACGGTGTAGCAGTGGATACCCCCTTAGAGGTGGGGTGGTTCATTGGGCGCCCATCAGGGGTTGGGACAATCATGGGTTCCTAAGTGAAGGATGAGGCTCATCTAGGGCTTATAGGAACTAAGGTGATGGCCATGGGAATGGGGTAGAGCTCATGCATTGGCTTTTTTCCATGTGCTAAATGTGTTTGTATCGACATTCTTTCGCATTTTGTGGTACATTTTCCTGTTGAATGTGGCCAATTAACTTTATTTTTTTTTAGTTGCATCAACCTATGGGGCATCGTTCCATGCCTGACCCAAGGTGTGGGTAAGGGGAATGGGAGGCTAAACCTATGTGAACCCAGTGAAGGAATGTGGACCTAGGTGGGAAGAATGATGAAATGGGGTGATAATGAATGGAGGGGAAATGATATATGTGGATGAGGGAGCGGGACCACGCAACCAAGATTAGGGTTTCCCATGAAGTATCATCCCTAAAACCCAAAGGTCAGTAAAATAGATCCCACAAGATTAAGGTCCAAGGGTAACATCCAAAAGAGGTCTAGGGGACAGGAGCACAACCCTAACCCACTCTTTCTGCCGAATCCCCCCATCAATTCATGCCCAAAAGTTTCCATGATAAGTAAACTATAATACTCGAATACCAAATGACAAGGCATACCTTTAGGTTTGGGAGGCCCACCTTCAAACATATGATCATGAGAGATGGGTGAGGGACCACATGGTTGGCTCAGGTGGCAGAGTAGTGGCACCACGAGCTAGTTGGTGTCTGCAAGGGGTTGATGGCTCTAAGGACCGTCTTGGAGAAAATTTCCTCCTAGGGATATCACCCACAAAATTTTGGGTAACAAGAGAAACATTCAAGTTCCAAATAATGTACCAAAAGCTAGAAGGGCCTCAAGAACCAACATAACCAGTTATAGTTCTTGAGCTCAAGAAGAGACCGGCATGGCTTAGATCCAATTTGAAAGAGGCATAAGGACATGCAACTCCTGATGGAACATCTAGAGAACTGAAGAAACCTAAAAGGTTCTCCAGTTATGCATCTCTCATGACAAAAATCATTGTTGAAGAACCTTCCACTTATGAAGAAGCAGCTAGTCAGTAGGTATGGAATGAAGCAATGAATGAGGAGTACCAGTCTATCATGAAGAATGATGTTTAGGAAATTGTGCCAAGGCCTAAGGGGAAGTCAGTAGTGACTTCCAAGTGGATATATAAGATTAAGCATGTTGCAAATGGGAGCATTGACAAATACAAGGCATTCTTCATGGCTAGAGGGTTCTCCCATAAATAAGGAGAAAACTATGATGAGACTTTTGCTCCAGTTTCTAGGTACACCTCGATTAGATCCATTATTTCACTTGCTACTTATATGGGATGGGAACTACACTAGATGAATGTAAAGACTACTTTCCTCAATGGAGTAATTGAGGAAGAGGTGTACATAGAGCAACCTCAAGGATTTAAGGTATATGGAAAAGGGACTCATGTTTTCATGTTGAATAAGGCCTTGTATAGACTCAAACAAGCTCCAAGAGCTTGGTATACTTGTATCGATAGTTATTTGACAAGACTAAGATTTACCAAAAGTGAAGTAGATCCAAACCTTTATTTTAAGGTTGTGAAGAGTGCACCTATGATCCTATTATTATATGTTGATGACTTTTTTTTGATAGGTGTCAAGCCTCTTATGATTCAATGCAAGAAGCAATTGGCTTCTGAGTTCAATATGAAGGATCTTGGGTTGATGCACTATTACTTAGGATTAGAAGTATGAAAGAAACTTGGTGAAGTCCTCCTAGGTCAAGGGAAGTATGTGATTAATATCCTTCATAGTTTCAAAATGACAGATTGCAAATCCATGGCGACTCCCATGGTGACTAACAAAGAAATTAAGATGCTTTGATTCCAGTTTGATAGATCCATCTTTTACAGGCGATTGATTGGTATGTTGATGTATTTGGTTAATATCATGTCAGACATTTGCTTTTCTATGAACACTTTGAGCCAGTTCCAGATAGAATCAGGACATGATCATTGGATTACAACAAAGAACTTATTGAGATACTTGAATGGTACAGCAAATTATGGTTTGAAAGAAGCAGAATGGGCAAGAAGTGTTGAAGACAGGAAGAGTACCATGGGAGTATGCTTTAGTTTGGAATCCATTATGATATCGCCAATGAGCAAGAAGTAGAGATCAATAGCACTCAGCACTATTGAAGCATAGTACATTGTAGCCAATGAGGCTTGTACCGAAGCAGTTTGGCTCTAGAAGTTGTTTGTAGGACTATTTGGCCAAGGGTTGGAACTGATGGTGATACACTATGATAATCAAAGTTGTGTGAAGCTTTTAGAGAATCTTGTATTCCATTACAAGTCGAAGCATATTGAGATCAAGTACCATTATATCAATGACATGGTGGAAAGGAAACAAATAAGGCTCAAGCACATCTCCATCAATGAGAAAACACCTAATGTTCTAACAAAGTCGTTGTTGAGAGACAAGTTTTTGTACTTCAAAGATGAGTTGGGGCTCATGGAGATCACCCCTCTCATTGAGAGGGAGAGTTTGTTTGTTTGCAACATGGATAGACATTCTCATGAAAGGGAGAATGTGTCCAAGAGACCCAAAAGACTCAACAAGCAATGTTGAATGAGTGTCTCTTGGAGGAGGAAACTAATCACACACCAGAAATGGTGGAGTGAGCTCCTAAATCTTGATCATACACCAGACATGGTGGAGTGAGGTCCTTCAGCATTTGGACCCTGATCACACGCCGAATGGTTGGAGTAAGGTCAAGGAACCTAATCACACATCGGGTAGGGTGGAGTGAGTTCTGGTTCAGCATCTAGACCCAATCACCAAACGGGAAGGGGTTGAGTGAGGTCTTGGCCCAAAGTGCTCACTAGGAAGTGTGAGTGAGTGCTTACTAGGTGAGGGCCTCAATATTTTTGGCCTCAATGGTGGCCATGGGATTCAAGGACCAATCTCTCTGGAGGAGTGAGTCTTGATATGTTGACGACATTGCCATGGGTTTGGTAATGCCCCGAAAATGGCCATTAGCAGATGCTGATAATAATAATGATGATGCTAGTAATAATGGTAACCTTTTCTTTAGATAAATTTGTTCAATATGAGAACATTTATGACAATGATTATGAATACCTCCCTAGTTAAGATGAGGTATTGAATTTGTAACTATGGTCGGTCTTCATAATGTACTTTTGGTCACTTGATATAATTATATTTATCATTGTAAAGCATATTTGTAAAAGCATGAGTCAAAGAAAATTTATCTTAAGTCAAACTCCCATTTTGACTTTTAAAAGATGTAAATTTGAATTTTTGAAATGTAATTTTTGGGTCCAGAAAGTGACAAGTCAGCTTCCCTCCAAGTCAAGTTGGCTCTGAATAGGAGACATGTTTATTCACCCTAGACAAAACTATATAAAGGTGAATCAAGCTCCTCATTTAGCAGATTCACATTCCTCACTCAAGGTAGCTTATCGGCAAGTGAAGGAGGTCAAAAAGGATGAAGAAGGACAAAGAAAGATGGATGATTCTCTCTCTCCTCTATCATCAACTCGCATGTGTGGATAGAAGTCCTTCTCTATGATTCACACTGTTTCTAAGCATTTTGTTGCAGGGGGTTTGAAATTTTTGGGGTTACTGGATTGATTCTAGGAACCAAAATTCTAGGCTACTAGACAGTTGCAAGGAGGCCGAAATTTCTGGATCAGGCAAGCAGAATGAAGTGCAGTATTAATTTGGGTGACTTGACTTGGAGGAAAAGACCAGGTTTGACCATAGGTCTAGGTGTGTCTCTTATTGAAGAGAAAGAATTTCTCTATTGAAAAGGTTGTTGGATTTTTCCCAATAGTGGATTTTCCTAGGGTAAATCTTGTCTCTCTTTTGTGCATTGTGATCTCTATTGTTTTAGTGTTGAATTATCGAAGTATAATTTTTGAATGATATATTGAAATAAGATAAAAGAAGATATACATCAAAAGTAATTATCAAAATTTCAGAAATATTGTGCTAACCCTAATTTCACTAGAAAAATCAATAATGGTGATGTCAAGAGCAATACATTCTTTATTTAATCAACAAATCTTTCACGAAAAGCTCCAGTTACAAAAACATTCAACAATTCCAAAAGTTGAGTCTCAAAGTAAAGAACATTTTAGAGGATAATCTGTTGAATCTATTTATGGGAGTTTTAAAGGAAGTCATCCAACAGAGGTGTTTATTTGAACCTAAATCCCTAGAGCATGTTTCTAGTGTAGCAAGGAAAGTTGAGAGTAAAAACTTTGGCTACTAGAAAATTGGTCACTAATAACTATAGAGAAAATCAAGCTTCCTTTCCTAAATCGACAAGGTTGAAAACTCAACAAATTGATGAAAGAAGAGAAAAGGAATTATGCTTCAATGATGACAAGAAGTATGGTAAAGGCATAAATGCACTGAGAAATTATTCTACATAGACTATGAAGATATCAAGAAGTGGAACTGTCATAAGATTTAGAGGTAGAAGATACTGCTCCAAGAATATAATTTCATGCATTGGGTCACGTTGGTACTCCACAAAACCTCAAGATAGAAGAATTATATCAAAAGGAAAAAGGTAACAATAATGATTGATTCAAGTATTACCCATAACTTATTAGGTCCCTATAATACTAATGTAGCCCACTTATTGTTATTAATAGTGCAGCCCCCTTATTGTTATTGTTGCACCCATGTAGCCACCATATTGTTCTTGTTGTGCCCCATAGAAGCCCGCTATTGTTATTGTTGTTCCCTTACATTATTATTGTTATGTAGGCTTTGATTATATTGTGACCCCTTGGACTCCTATATATACCAAGGACGTCTTATCATTTATATCATCCAAGAATTTTTTCATTCATGTAATGTAGAGGAGGTCACCCCATCAAAGAGACTAATTTTCAAGTCATTGAACAATCTTTTCTTCTGTGTTTTGATCTAGTTGCATAACATCTGGTATCAGAGCTTTGGATTCTAGGGTTTTGCTGCTTCAAACAGGGCATCTTGAAACTTTCGTATTTTCCTTCGAGGAATTAGAAGCTTAAATTTCAACCACGTGGAGCTGAAATCTTAGTAAACTTCGTGTAAAAATTTTAAATCTTGGTTCGTTATATTTTCTAAAATATGGTCTGAAGAAGTTAGGGTTTCTGCACACTCCAGAATTCAGTTTCAAATAGGTGACCTAGGGAAAATCATCATAACTTTCTCTACGAGCATCATATTTAAATTTTGTAAAAGGTGACTAAAATTACATGGATTGTAGCTTGTCTATATCATTTTAAGAGCTGAATGTTGAAACAGTGACATGTGGCATTTTGTACAAGTTTTTTCTACTAAAGAAGTCCATAATTAGGACATCGCGAGAGAATGGGCATAACTTTATCTTGAAGAATCCAATCTCAATCTAACTTCTAGCGTTGTAAGGAAGACTCAAAGGGCTACTTGAGGAAATTTCAGACCTTTAAGAGCCAAAATTACAGCGATACAACACTTTCAATATTGAGTTCTTAAAAGCAAGAAAAAAAACATGTATATGTTTTTAAATTTACATAACTTTTGCCTGAAAAATCAATCTGAAGTAATTGCAAGGGCATAGTAAAGCATAGATATCATTATTTGGTTCCAATATGACTCACAACAAGAAAATGGATACTTCTAGCAAGCAACCGGAAAACTCTACTTTGACGCATGAAAAAGAGGAAGAAATGCAGCATGATATATCAAAATTACGAGACCAAGTATAACAAATTTCGCTCTCGCAGAGTAACCAAAAATGAATTGGAATTGATGATGAATGTTAAGATGGATGGTTTAAAAGGGAACATGGATGGTTTAGAATCAAAAATAAAAATGGACATGGAAGGTTTGAAGGATGGTTTAAAAGCAAAAATGGAAGGTTTGAAGGAAGGTTTGACAAAGTTGCTACAAGAAATGATTAGTAGTAGTGACAAAGTACTCCATGAAAATCATGATGAGGACAAGAAGGATCAAAAATATGATTTTAGAGACTCCAATAGTGTGTTGAAGACTAAGCACATTCCAAAGATCGATATGAGGAAGTTTGATGGCAAGGATCCGGTAACATGGATACCACAAATGGAGCAATTCTTTGATCTACATGATGTGTCGCACACACAAAAGGTACGCATTGCATCTTTATATTTAGAACAAAATCGGTTTGTGTGGTATCAATGGTTTTTTTATCGTAAATCAAGTCACTTGGAAAAAATTTACAGAAGAATTAGTATCACATTATGAGGATACAAAGAGAAATGCCTTATTTAGTCAATTGATAAATATCAAACAAAAGGGTTCAATGACAGAGCACAGGAATTCCCAATATTGAATATCAAGGTAAATGATATTCCAAAGGAGCATAGGATTAATGTCTTCATAGACACTTTAAAAGATAACATCCAACATGAGGTTCGCCTTTGGGAACCTAACCCATTGGAGAAGGCGTTCAAGGTGGCAAGAAAAGTTGAAAGCAAAACTATGGCAACAAGGAAGTCTACCACTCACAAATATAAAGATGGAAGTGTTGTTGCTCATAGTCTCCCACAACCTACAAGGTTGACACCACAACAACTGGAGGAGAAAAGAGAAAAAAGGCTTTGTTACAGTTGTGATAGCAAATACACTAAGGGTCATAAATGTGCTGAGAAGAAATTATTTTACACAGATTGTGAAAAGGAGGAAGAAAATGAACAAGAAACATCAAAAACAAAAAAAGGATATACACCAAAAACCAACCCGAGAGAAAGAAGAAATGAATCTGACCATATCTTATAATGCATTGGAAGGAATTACCACTCCTCAAACTCTCAAGATAGAAGGATATATATCAAGAAAGAAAAGGTAATAGTGTTGATCGATTCTAGTAGTACCCATAATTGTATTCATTGTAAGATAGCCAAGGAATTGAATTTCTTTCTATATATAACACCATAGTGTCAAGTGATGGTTGCACAACTATAAATTGCTCAGGGAAGTGCCATAATATCAATCTAAGCATGGGGGAATATGTATTGAATAGTCCAATGCTTTCCATTCCAATAGGTGGTGTTGATGTTGTATTAGGAGTCTAGTGGTTACAAACTTTGGGGACGATAGCCTTTAATTTTCAAGAAATTTTCTTGGGAAGGAAAGGAAAATGAATTAAGGGGCATCGCAGGGAAAATAGGGAAGATAATCATCTCTATTGGTATGAAAAATCTTTTGAAGAAAGAACAATGAGACATAATTGCACAATTATGCTCACTAGATGTTCAAACATCGAAATCATTTGTTTCTCCAAATTTCTAAAGAATATTGGACAATCATTCCAAGGTATTTGAGACTCCCAAAGGCCTCCCACCTATTCATGATCATGATCATGTTATTCACTTGATTCCAAGAAGTGTTCCTCCAAACATCATACCTTATAGATATCCTTATGCCCAAAAGAGTGATTTGAACATATGGTTGCAGAAGTGCTAGAGGCGTGAATAATTCAACCTAGCCAAAGTTCTTTCTCCTCTCCAGTAGTATTGGTACACAAGAAGGATGGATCATGGCATATGTGTCCAAATTATAGGGAGATTAATAAGCTCACTATTAAAGATAAATTTCTCATTCATGTCATTGATGAGTTGTTGGATGAATTACATGGAGAAATTTACTTCACCAAGTTGGAATCTTCGTTCAAGATATCATCAAATTAGAATGAAAACTGAACACACTCTAAGAAAAACATTCAGAACTCATGAATATCATTATGAATTTTTGGTTGTGCCTTTTGGCCTTACTAATCCACCTTCCACATTTCAAGGTTTGATGAATTCCATTTTCAAACTCTTCCTTAGAAAATTTGTGTTATTATATTTTGATTATATACTAATCTACAAGAATTCTTAGAAGGATCATGTGCAACATGTTGACAAGATGCTCAAACTATTGGAGGAGAAACAATTGTATGCAAAAACCTCCAAATGCTTCTTTGGGGTACAAGTGGTGTAATATTTGGGTAATATTGTATCTCATGAGTGTGTTAAGGTAGATCCTAACAAAATTAAAGCCATCAATAAATGAAAAATCCCCACAACCCTAAAACATCATCGAGGATGTCTCGAGTTGACAAGGTATTACCATAAGTTTGTTAAGAATTATGGGCAAAGAGCGGCACCTCTAACAACATTACTGAAGAAAAATGCATTTTTTTGGACTCCAAAAGAAACTTATGTTGAAATATGTTGTCATTGATTGCAGCAGGGTGATGGAAACAAAGTGTTCATTGTAGTCAAGAGGCAACATAGGTACCAAACAAGGTCTCAAGGAGAAGATTGATGGAGCAACGTGATAGAATGGAAGCAAAAAGGAGTAGAGATATTGGAACCAATTCTCAAGCAGCAAATCACATTAGGTGCAGGTGCAAGTCACCCAGATGGATAGAGCTCTAAAATATTTTTCCAATGGTATATAGAAGCCCTGAAAAGGCCTCCTGGATCAGAAGATAGAGCTAGTCAAATTTTGTTGACCCCAAGGCCTCCATAACAAAATTAGCAAAGATTAGATGAGCTTTGATGCACACACAAAGCTGGTAGAAATGTCAAACTCAGCGAAGATGGTGGTGGAGCCTCTACACGAAGCTATGGGATGACATGGAGAGATAGCACGGCAGCGGAGAGCCTTCCCATACACCGGAGGTAGAGACCACAACACAGGTTAGCACAGCAGGCTTACCCCAGAGGGTTCACCCTGACAAAATCACTTTAGAGCCCAATTCTGAGCGATCGAGAGAGGAGGACCGAGATGACGCCATCCCAGTGATAATAAATTGAAGAGTTCACTCTGGCGCTATTCTTTTGGCGCACAAAGGGGTTGAGTCGAGCAGTGAACGTCAGGCCATGGTAGCATAACGTGAACCAATGAAGAGTTGAGCGAGAGGCCCACTCCGCCAGCTCAGGGCAAACCCGAAAGGAAAATTCCAGAGGTAAAACAAAACAGGAAGTATAAGAGAGCATTGGCCCGGTAGGAGATCAAAAATGGCTAAGCGTCAAGAGGAAAGTGTCGGGCTACGTGGCGCCTTTCCGAGGGGCACTAGAGACATTCCATTAGATAGGATTTGTGGTTCCGGAAGTGGTTTCTCACACAATTGATCATGAAGATAACGATGGAGAGCTACTCCTGGGGAACCCCTCCCAAAACCACAATTCACTCAAGAGTGATGTCAGAGACTAAAGGCTCGAACCCAGAGAAAAGGGTCGGTAAGGCCAAAAGTGAGTTAACAAAGGAAAGTGCTTGCAAAACAGGGCTCAGAGGACCTTTTCTCTCTCCTCTAGAAAGACATGTGGCGACTCAGGATTGGCTCAGCAGATAGCAAAGGATGATTTCAAAATTAGCCAATGGGAGGTGGACACCTAGCATGCAAATATCACCATTTAAACAGGACCTTTCACAGATATTAATTATGCGGAATGAAGAAAAAATATCACAAGGTAGAGTGGAGAGATTCAGATATTTTATTATAAGATGTTTGCACAAGTTACATATGCGACCACAGGTTACAGTTAAGAATCTTTTTCCTTAGGTGGACTGCTATGGCATTTAGTAGATATAAGTTAGCAGATGCATAACAGATCTACAGGCTACCTGGCCAACGAGCAAACTGAGTCTAAAAGATTAATACTAACTGACTCTCTAACAGATTCGGCCACTTTAGGTTTACACCAGCATCAAGCACTGATGCGCAGGCTTCTCAAATCTCCTAATGACTTGAGTGTTTCTCGTGTTGCAAGTAGATCAGACTAATAGTCCGCAGATGCAGAGCAAGAAAATTCTCGACTAAAACTCTAGACTAGACTCCAACAAATGAGTCTTACTCTGAGGCCTCTTTCTTTTACAGCCCATGGAGGGAACAAACATTCGTCAGCTCTATGATTACAAACTGATGACTCAAAAGAAAAGATGATGTACTGGCTAAGGCTAAAGCTAGATATGGGCATGAGAATACTTTCTCATGTTATCTCGTCCCTTCTCCTTTTACGGATAGCCAGAGGCATGTGGGGACCGAATCTAGGACACTTATTGGGATTACAGAGTGGAGATTTCCAGTACTAGGGAATCCACAAAAGCTTGATAAGATAGATATCTGTACAAAGATTACAAAGTGGAGATTTCCAGTACGAGGGAATCCACGAAAGCTCGTCCAACATCATCGTCAGTTGGAAAGCCATCAATCGAAAGTATAGTAATCAATCTGAGGATAGGTGTAATATTGGTAATTCCACCTTTCAATCAAATAATTTGAATAGTATTGTACCCATACTTCTTTTTCAGATTCCCAAGTTGCATCATCATGTGGATCTGGCAAAATCCAAATAGTTCAAGTTCATGAACGGATTCAATTCTGGATCAGTCTGTTGGTGAAATTCTTCATAATTGGTACTGGGGAGAATTTTTCTGCATTTGTAATGATTCATTACAAACCATCTTACATGACCACATCTTCTGACTCCATTCAGAAAATCTGTGCTTCTTAGATCTACTAAATCTTTTATCGTTTTATACAACACATGGGTCCTCAGCATGCTAGGGGTACTGAAGTTTGGTATCTTTAGCATGGTCAATGAGTATGGGTTCATGACTAGTGGGGATAGCCCGTACCTTTTCCACCAATCCATGAACCAATCTGGGACTGGGTCATCTTCTTCCATATCTTCTACAGGCATATCTTCAAACAGAAAAGAAAACTGCAAGGAATAAAACATGTTAGTGGAAAAATTCTGTAAATTCATTGCAGCATAAAATGCTTCTTGTTGTCGGTCAGGATCATAATTTTCTCTGTGCAGATGGTTGTCAAATGTTCTAAAGGTTATATGGCAGCTGGTGATCCTGTTATCATCTTCATGATCTATTTCAATCCTATAAGTAATACTCCCAATCTGTCTTAAATAATCTAAACCTTCAAGGGCTTCATCATTTGCTTCATCCTAATGGGGGTCTGTCCAAAGAAAATCAATACCCGTTCTATACCTGACTTCTTTGATTGGTTGCCAATCTTCATCATGATCTAAAAGAGTTTCATTTAGACTGTAGGACATCCAACCAGAAGAAGTTTCAATTTCTATTGTTTCTTCATTTATTCTAATGAAATTGCATTTTAAACTCATTATTGAATGTTCAAACAAGAATTCCCTACTTAGCATGTCTGCAAAACTATTCTTGTCTCCCTTAACAAATTCAATATCAAAATTGTACTAATTGAGCTGCATAATCCATCTTACAATAGCGGCGTCTTCAAAGTCACACTTATGAATGGCTGATTTTAGTGCTTGGCAGTCTGTTCTTACTGTAAACCTTGTGTAGATAACAAAATCTCTGAATTTTGCTATTCCCAGGCAGACTGCTCTGAGTTCTTTTTTTAAGCTTGACCAATTTAATTGATTTTTAGCCCAAAGACCGGAAGCATATTGACAGACTTCAACTTCATTCTTACTGTTGGGATTCTTTTGGCACAGAACTGCTCCCCATCCTTCATGGCTTGCATCTGTCATAATGATTTTTTCCCATTCTTCTCTGATTGGGGAAAGTGGATGGATATTTCTTACTTTCTCCTTTATTGTTCTGATGGCCTTTGTACATTCATCATTCCATGGAATTGGATTCTTTTGAAGTCATTTGTTCAACAGCTTTCTTTCTTGTGCACAATGTTTTAGGAACTTTGAGATGTAATTTAGACTTCCTAAGAATCTTTACAATTGAGTTCTATCTTTAATCTCATCAGGAAAATGATCAACACAATTCAAACTTCTTTGAATTACAGTATAGGAGCCATACTGTATGTTGAATCCTAAAAAGTCGATCATGAGTCTGAACAGCTTCATTTTGGATTCTGATAATACTATTCCCATTTCTTTGACTCTGTGTAAGAAAATCTTCAGATGTTTAATATGATTAGTAATATTATCAGAATGGATTAGTAAATCATCAATATATTTTTTTAAGAATTCCTCCATTCCTTCAAAAGTTTCATCCATTATCCTTTGAAAAGCTGAAGGGGCATTAATCACGCTGAACGACATGATATTCCACTCATAGTGTCCTTCAGGTACTGAAAATGCAGTTTTCCACTTATCTTCTTATTTGATTCCTACTTGCCAAAATCCAGATTTTAAGTCGAATTTGGAGAAAATCTTTGATCTAGAAATTTGAGCAAGTATGATAGAAGGTTTGGGCAACGGATAGGCATCATAATCCAGAATATCATTTAGGGGTTTATAGTTAACCACTAACCTTGGCTTTCCCCTGGCAATCTCAGCATGTTTGTTAACATAAAATGCAAAGCATGCTATCAGGCTTTTACTTCTTCTGATGAGTCCTTTCTGTAAGAGGTCTTTGATTTCTGCCCTGCACATTTTCATATGTTCTTCATTCATCGCCACTGCTTTAGATCTTCTCAGTTTTCCACTGAAATCCTTTTTGAGCGGAAGTTCTACTTCTTGCTTCTTGATATGCCAAAAGGCATTTGGATCATCTGAGCAACGTTCTTTAAACTTAGCAGTGAGATTTGCTATTTCTGTGGCAAATTTTCCATTATCCAAAGGTTCTTCTGTTTTCAAAATTTCTTTCTTTATTTCCATTTTGGCTAATAAATTTTGCATTCTTTCAATCCTTTTCAACCTATTAGGCGAATTAGAATTTATGAATGGAAAGAAAATTTCTTTGTCTTCTAAGCTGACAAAATAGCCATACCTTTGACTACTATTGTCAAACTTAGCTCCATGTTTCTCAAAATTCTGGAAAAAAGGAGTGCCAAGGTACATGGCACAATCCATCCCTGAAACTATCGGGCAGACTAGATGAACACCAATTTTGTCAGTCAAGAATACATCTACCTCTGCTTCATGTCTGGTGACGATTTCTCCACTTGCTGTAGTAACCTTGGGGCAGGCAGTTGGTCTTCAATGATTCATGCTTACTATAGTGTCACTTACAATGTTCAGTGTGGAACCTGTATCCATAAGAACTTTCCAATATTCATACTGGTTTCCAAGCTTGACTTTCATTTTCACACAATACATGACATCTCTGTTCATGATATTGCAACCAAAAACTTTTCTATCTTTTTCTTCATCTTCTTCACCTGAACTATCATGTTGTTGTGTATGTGTCATTATGGGCTTTGCATGAAATGTCCAGTTCTCTGCTTTTCTTGATGTATCAAGATCTTGTGAGGATGATGCTCCTTGCGCATTCATCAATCTTATGCTTAATTCTTTATGGTTTTCTATGCATAATCTCCTATTCTCCTTTATTGTCTTTCTCAATTCTTTAATAGCCTGATGAATAGCAGGCAATGTTTGTGGCAGATCTTCTCCAAAATCTTCATTTCTAAACTGTCGTGTCAAAGCCTCTACTGAGAATAAGGATGCAGGGGGCACATACCCTTTGTTAGGAGACTTCTTTGAACTGGAAGATGTCTTAGTGAGGTGATCCGTCAATAAGGATTTATACATATCCTTGATTTGGAGATCTATGGTTGCCATCATCTGCATGAATAGATTCCTGCTCACCTCATCATCGTCGGTTTTCATCATCCTGACTGCATTGCAGTTACAAATGTCTGGATCACTACAATCACAATCTTTGCATTCTGTGCAGTGTGGATCCCTGCACCATTCTTCATCAGAAGATGTATCAGAATGAACATAATTTATTTCATCTTCTGTCTCTGAACCAGAAGATAGAAGTTCATCACAACTACTGGGTAAATCAAAGAAATTAACTTTTCCTTTCTTATTTCTGTATGACATCTTTTTCTTTGATTTTTCTTTCTTCTTTTCTGGACAATTTGGCGTTGTGTGGCCTTTTTTGTTGCAGTTGAAACAAATGATCTCCTTTTCTTTAGAAAATATTTTTGTGTGCTTATAGGGCTTTGTTCTGTTATGCTTTCTCTTTGATTTATCTTGGGAAAACTGGGAATTCTTCTTACTGAAATGCTTTTTCTTTCGTCTATTCCCCTCAGAATTGCCAGCTTTGCCAAGATGCCATTGTTTGCAGAGTTGTTGGTATCCATGTGGCTTTTTGGGATTTGTGGCTGCTCTAGCAATCTTCATCTCCGAACATAATTCAACAATAATGGCTTTAACAGCTTGTCTGATAATCCCAAACTTATAATCTCCAATCTTTCCTGGTAATTTGTTCACGATTGTTGTTGAAACCCATTGAGGAAGGGAAGCTACAAAGATTTCTTTCCATTTAGGCTCAAGTATCAATTCGGGAGATAGAGTATGCAATCTGTGAAGAAAATCATTAAAATATTCATCAAAATGTTGCATATTGTGCAACTTCATGGCGAGCAAAGTAACAGTTGTAATATCATTGGTGATTTGTGGAAAACCAATGAAATTCATTGTAATGCTATAGATGAGTTTTCCTATCATATTGTTGACAGGCAAGTGAGTGACTGGATCCATATAAGTAGAACCATCTTCATTTAGAACCACAGACTATTCCCAATGAGGAAGAAGATTTGGTTCTTTGATCGTTTCAGCCTTCAACCAGGAATCTAGCGTTCCTTCAAATCCTCCAATAATTCTTCTAGTGGCATTTATTGGGCCAATGTCATCTGCAAGGTATGTTCTGTAACAGACAAGCATGGAATGTAATACAAACATGACTTCGGCTTCTGTACAATTATCTATATTCCACAAGTAGGTGGAATTGATAGACCAATCTTTGTGATATTCTGATCTCATTAAATCTCGACGGTCTGGGGCAAGGTTCCATGTAGTATCCCAACGGGATCTAGAGGAGGTAGCATTGACTTGAGTTTCAATACTTGCTTCTGGAGTTGAGATACCAAATTGCTCCTTATCTTGAACAAAAAAATTATTGATGCAAGCTTCTAGTTCATCAATCTCTGGGACAGAGTCAATCTTATGCAGGCTTGTATCTATATCACTTTCTTCTTCCTTTTCCATATAAAGAGAGGAATCCCCAAATAGGAAACTACGATCATGGCTTTTAGGAATTTCTTCAGTTTCTTTGGATTTTATTGAAGTAGAGACTGGACTAAAGAAACTGGGGTTTGCAAATAGAGAATATGGATGGGTAGAAGTAGGTGGTGGAAAGTTTATTGAACTAGGTGCTTTAATGAGACTTTCTAATAAGGAGTTGAGAGAGTAAGGGGCTGTAGCTTTTGGCCTAGAAAAAAGAGTTGCTAATTTGTATGCATCGGTATTTGGTTTCTTTTTTAGGGAATCAACCCCTTTAGATACTTCCCAAACTTGTTTCTTTACTATGTCAAGGCTATTGGAGACTTTGACGATTTCCTTTCCATGAGAAATTGCTGCATCATGGATTTTCTTCTCTGTTGCTAAGGTGAGCTTATCTAAACTCTGAGCAATAGTTTGGTCATTTTCTGCCAGTCTTTACATTGTCATTCAGAAAGACAGTATTGTAATCTTGTTTCTGCAAAACTCTACCAACCATGAGCTTTAATTCAGAGCATGCAGATTCAAAAGAATCAAATATGGTTTTCAGATGTTTTTCAAGACTAGACAGGGCCAGATTTGTCCAATTAGTAGCAGCGATGGAGTCTTTGGCTGCTAAAGAAGGTTCATCTGGATGAGATGGGAGGACTCTGTACATTTTCCCATCCTGGCTTCTAATAACAAAATTCTTCCAAGGAGGGAATTCTGTATCAGTCTCAAAGATTGAACCATCAAGGAGTTACCATTTGTGCTTATTAGGAGTTCCCGACCTGATCATATTTACATGGAACTGGGAACAAATTTGTCTTACTAATTCTTCTCCTTGTTGTCTGACTGCGATCAAAGATCTTGGAACATTTGGCTTAACCATAATATTATGGATCTTTGATTCAAAAGCAGGAGCTTTTAGAGGAGGAGGAATTACCACTGAATTTTCTTGCATCTTTTCTTCTACAAATTTTTTTGAATCTTTAATTCGTTTCTGCTTGGCTTGGTTTCTGAACTGTTTCATCAAAGATTCTTCTATTATGTTTGCAGAAGGAAAATACCATTCATAGAATGATATCCACTAATTGTTTGCTTTCATCAATTCCTTCCAATTGTTCACATTCTGCTTGTTGAAAGCAGGTCTGTCTGTCTTTTCTAGGAGTTTGACTTCTTGTAAATACAAATGTTCTTTTTCATGAGTGAACATATCCCAATTGAACATTTTCTTTTTCCAATAATCTTCTGGATCATAAGGGCCAATACCTTTGAAGATTTTTAGAAAAGCTATAATCTCTGAATCGGAAGGGATTTCAGCATGCTTTAGGATTTTATCAATAGGATTTCGTCTATATGAAGGAATGGGCAAGTCTTTATCATATCCAAGACCTCTGGAAGAAGAACTAGAAACAGTCTATACAAGGAGTTCTTCTTGGGGATTGAAAAATGTAACACGTTTATAACTTTCTTCAGAAGAGCCGGATGAAGGGGTGAACTTTATCATATTGATCCTATTTGAGGAATCACCATGTGGTGTAGGTGGATCTGAAGAAAATTGGCAGAATGTTTTTGAACAGTGAGGGTGGTCACAGACAGAACTAAAAACTGAATTTTCAGATGGCTAAGTAAACAACTTTTTAAGTGACTCAAAAACAGCAGGATCAATTACAATCTATTGTTGGGGTTGAGACTATACCGGATGTAATTGATTATTTTCTGTAGTAGGAATTGTAGAGATAGACAGCCTACTACTCTCTACTATGTGATCTCGCGGAAATCGAGTGATTACTCAATCATCAATTTATGTGATTATTGATTGAGCAGCAGCAACAGGTCTTCTGACTGGTTTTGCCCAGTTGGTTATCCAATCATCGGGAGGGCAAAGATCATTTCTAGAAATAGGAACTGGTGCTACTGGGTTACAACAAGATTCATATTGGATCAATGTTACAGTACCATCAGGAGGAGAATGCAAAACAGCAGGAATTGTGGTATTATAAAATCTTACACAAGTCATGAAGAAAATGGTCATATTTTTGGATTTTGATCTGAAATGTTCGTATCCTTTTGTCTGTACACCTAAGGTTAAACATTTCAGGATATGAGGATCTGTTAAAGAAACAGAGAAATCAGGATATACATCATATTGTACCGGTCCATCAGATAAACTGGTTTCTATTCCACCTATGAGGGCTTTGGAAAATACAGTCCTTCGATTATCAAGCAGGGCTAAGAAGACGTAAGCTCTTTGTCCTTTCCTATGTAGAGCATTTAGCCTCATTCCTTTATTAAGTAAAATCTCGCATATCGGTGAAATCCTCAACCTTTACACTAGACAACCTTCGCAATATTGCGAACACTGATTATTGATTGGTCCCACCCGGGATATCGCAATCAACACATCAGCGATTCCCAAGTCGTGCCACTGGTGTGACTTCCATAAATTGCAATTTTTTATCACCCTTTGTGCTTAGCCCCTAGTTCTTTGGCCCTTCATGTGACCGTGGACCAACCCCTATATTGGAGCCCCCGAGTAGGAGGTTCGCTATTGGAAAATTCCTTGTGATCCACAATGCACTGCTACCCTCAATCGTCGATGGTCGATTGATGACGTCATCAGTGCCACGTGTCACTTCTTGAGGGGTGACACGTGTCACCTAGATATGCCCCCACAGGAACCTGAAAGTGCCAATTCAGCATGCCACGTGTCCTCCATACTGCCATGTCATGGTGACGTTGGTGCCACCGTGTGTTTACCGGATCCAATAATACTCTGCCACGTGGCCCCCTGGAGGAGAGAGAAAAGACCCACCTACCCCTAGTTTTGCGTTGATTTCCCTTGTCACATTTCCCGAGGTGATCCCCAACATTTTCTTGTTGGCTCATTTTCCTGGCATTTTCTTTATAATGGTCATTTGTAGACCATCGAGACCTTTGATTTCCGATCAGCGGGACTTCTCTTAAAGCATTTTCTCCTTGGCTTTCAGTCTTCAAGGGCAACTCCTATTTGTTATGACTTCTGATTCCAAGGTCCATTTGAGGAGTTCTATATGTCGTTGGAAAGCTAATTCCAAGCATCATCCATTGGAGGCGATTCAATTAATCTTTGAGTGCTTCTATGACTTTAAAGATGGTTGCCAACTTTCTGTTCAATTGCACCCTTTAACAGCTGAAGGCAAATTTTGCAGACATTGACAACAGAAAGGATTCAAGTATTGAAAAGGCGAAAGTTATTGGAGTTCGTCAAGGAAGGCTATATAGAGTTATAACACCATCTCCTTAAACCCTAGTTCACATGGAGATCAATCCTATCGAACTATGGCATAGAAGATATGGGCATATTCATTACAAGATAATACCCTCACTTAGTCAAATGGTAAAGTTCATCCCCAACATCAAGGAAGATCATAAAGGAGTATGTAAGGGATGTGCTTTGGGAAAGAATACAAGGAAACCTTTTACAAGTAGTGATACAAGGTCTAAGGAAATATTAGACCTCATTCATTCCAATGTGTGGCCCAATGTCTAACAAATCTCTTGGAGGCCATCTTTATTATGTTACCTTCATTGATGATCATTCTAAAAAGACAAAGACTCTATCTTCTCAAGACAATGGACAAAGTATTTGAAAAGTTCAAGGAATTTAGATCCGAAGTGGAGACCTTAACCAAAAGAAATATAAAGACATTGAGATTTGACAATGGAGGGAAATACACTTCAAAAGAATTAATTGCATATTGTAAAGAAGCAGGTATTAAGAGGGAGCTCATTGTTCCCTACAACCCCAAGCAGAATGGAGTTGTGGAAAGGAAAAACAGAACAATTGAAGAATGTATATGAATTATGATATTTGATCAAGATCTACCAAAGTTTCTATGGGGAGAAGTAGCAATGACAACAATGTATATATAATATACAAGTCCTCATAGAATCCTTGATAATATGACACCGGAAGAAGCATTCACTAGAAAGAATCCATGTGTAGACCATCTCTGAATCTTTGGGTGTCCCACATACATCCATGTTCCAAAATACAAGCGAAAAAAATTGGATTCTACAAGCGAAAAAAATTGGAATCTACAAGCATAAAAGGGATCTTCGTTGGTTACATTCTTGCTTCAAAGTCTTATACAATATACATCAAGGAAGGAAGACAAATTGAAGTTAGCAAGGATGTTATATTTGATTAAAATCATGCCTACAAAAGATCCAAGGACATACCAATCAAATATGATGATGAAGATGTACCACTATTTGAAGAAGAGCATCATGGCAAGACAACTACAAACCAAGAAGAAGAAGAAGAAGGACCAAGTGAGCCTATTCAACCTGTAATCATTCCCAAAATGAAGAAGAGGCAAAATTGGTTAAAAGCTACACTTGAAGATGTCGAAGGACATGAAGCTACTAAAGGAACTTTTAGATAAAGCAAAAGACGAAAGAGATATTCAGGTTATGCAGCGTAAATGACAAAATTGACAGAAGTTGAACCAATTAGATTTGAAGAAGTTGCTCATCAAGAGGAATGGAAGAAAGCAATGCAAGAAGAATATCAATCCATCATGAATAACGAAGTTTTGGAAATCGTTCCTAGACCTAGTGACAAATTAATTGTCACCTCAAAATGGGTTTACAAAATCAGACATGTTGTTGATGGAAGCATAGACAAATACAAAGCTAGATTCATTGCAAGGGGTTTCTCATAAAATGAAGGTATAGACCATGAAGAAACCTTTGCTCCTACTGCTAGGTATACTACTATAAGATCTTTGGTTTCGCTAAATGTTACTATGGGATGGAATATCCATCAAATGGATGTCAAAACATCATTTCTAAATGGAACCATTGATGAAGAAGTATACATTGAACAACCAGGAGGCTTCGCAATAAATAGCAGAGATACACATGTTTGCAAACTCAAGAAATCCCTATATGACTTGAAGCAACCTCCTACGGCATGGTATGCGAGAATGAATGCATGTCTCTTAAGAATTGGGTTCGTCAAAAGTTTTGGCTATGCAAACCTTTACATTAAGGTGGTAAAGAATGAACCAGTCATTATACTACTATATGTGGATGATTTATTTATTACAGGTGTGGAGCGCAAAATACTAGAATGCAAGAAAATGCTAACAATTGAATTTGAGATGAAAGATCTGGGACTCATGCACTATTACTTGGGCTTGGAAGTCTGGTAGAAACCCAGTGAAATATATCTGGGTCAAGGTAAATACATAATCAAGATGTTACAAAGAGTTGGTATGATGGATTCCAAGCCTATGACTACTACTATGATCACTAATCTCAAGAAGTTGAGAAGCTCTAACTCTAGTCTCGTCGATCCTACTAGCTATCATAAGTTGGTGGGTTCTCTGATGTACTTGGTAAATACAAGACCTAACATATGTTTCGTTGTAAATGTTCTTAGTCAATTTCAGTTGGAGCATCATCATGACCATTGAATAGCTGCCAAGCATATTTTGAGACACCTGCGTGGCACAATACATCATTATCTGAAGTATGATGGAAAGGAAGTCAAGTTAACATGTTTTACCGATTTTGATTGGGGTGGTAGTGAGACTGATGGAAGAAGCACCACCGGTGGATGTTTTAGTTTGGGATCTGCAATGATTTCATGGATGAGTAGAAAACAAGATCTTGTTGTGTTAAGTAGTGCTAAAGCAGAATATGTTATTGCATGTGAAGTAGGAAAGGAAGTTGCCTGGTTAAGAAAACTCTTGTCAGATTTTTTTGGAAAGCCTCTGGACCCTAAAGTGATAAATTGTGATAATCAAAGCAGCATCAAGATGTTTGAAGACCCTATATTCCATGTAAGGACAAAGCATATCAATAAAATGTACCACTACATTAGGAGTTTGGTACAAGATTCGGTCATAAAGCTACAATATACTTCGACAAATGAACAGGTAGTTGATGTGCTGACAAAATCTCTTCTGAGTAAGAAGTTTGTATGTTTTAGAAGCAAGGTTGGGTTGGTTGATGTTACTAATTTAGTTGATAGGGAAAGATGAAGCATCCTATGGCAAGATGCTTGGGAGGACATCTGGTTGGCCTATGTGTTGATGTCTAGATCCTAAAGTAGGGAGGGAGGCGTTGGTCATGGAGCTTCGACCTTCGATATGCACCTAGATCCATGGGTTGATGGTAGAGCTTATAAGCCTTATGGTACCTAGAGTGGCTAAAGCTTGAGTCCATCTTAGTCCCACTCGATTAGAGCATTCTGGTCAGGTATCTAATCTGTAGCACTGAGTGTGCTAGAACTCTTTGTAGTTGATTTCACTTTGAAATCTTCCATGTACTCTTATATGTATGTAATTATGAATACCTCCCTAGTTAAGAGGAAGTGTTGAAGAATGTAACTAGTATCGGTCTTCATAATTGTACTTGTCAAAAGAAATTTTATTATAAAGGAAAATGACTTATTAAAGCATGGGTTTCATGCTTGGGTCTATGTTTTCTAGGTCAAAGCCTCCATTGAAGGCTTCTAGGCTTTGTCTTGAGTCATTAGAGTCATTATCATTATTACTAGACCCTTCTTGGGATTTTGTATCATGTTAAAAAAAAAATTAGTCAAAAAGCTTATTTGTCACCTCCACACGAAGTCAACCATGTCCCCATGAAGGCGGCATACATTAAGGCAATTTGACCCAGCGAAAAGGCTATATAAAGAGAGGCAATTCAACCCTATTTGGAGCATTCACTCAACAAGTTCGATCTTCAAGGAAGCGAGGAAAAAAAAGAGAGGGTAGTAGCTGGAGGACAAAATTTGTTAGGAAGACCTATTTCGAGTGTTTGGGTTATCTATCTCTCACACGTGCAAATTTTTTGGGCAGTTGTTAGGGCCGAAATTTTGTGTCTATTGCAGGTCCAAAACTTTGTTGCTGGGGGTTGAAGTTATGTTGCTAGGGGCCCGAAATTCTGGACTTAAGTTGTTGTTGGGGAGTTGTCACTGGGAGACTTTGATAGGGATCATCTATTGAAGGGAAGGGTTGACTTGGTGGTTGGAGGTATTTTTCTAGGTTTAAAAATTCTGGAAGTGTCTCGTCTTGATTTGAATATACTGAAGGAAGAATTTGACTAGGTTTTCCCCTTGTAGGGGTTTTTCCCTAGCTGAGTGCCTACATCTTGTGTCTCTTGTTCTTGTGGTCTTCACATATAATTTGGAAATTGCTTGATGAAAGATAAAATAATAAAGAAGTAAAAGAAGCCAACATAATTCACAAGTAATTATCAAGAAAGAGGAATCAAACCCTAATTCCTACAAGCATTGATTTCTCAACATGTGTGACCATGAATGTTATAGTGGTTGCTAGGATCTTTGCACTAGTGTGTTGTGGCTTCCATCTTTTTATCTTTTTCCTTTCCACTTCGTCTTCCCCTCTTTAGAAGCATCCTGGTGCTCCTTCTGCTTCGACCCACTTGATTTCCCTTTCTTCTAAGATATCTTCTCTAGGTATTGTGCTTGTACACAAGCCTCGTCCATCAATTTAGGATTCAACAACAACACTTTCGTCTGCAAATGGTATGTAGACCCCCCAGATACTTGAGGAGTATGTCTAGGTTCTTTAGGTAGATACCATACATTATGACCATCATTCTGAACTCTGTCGTGTACTCCTGTACACTCTACCCCTGCTTATTCCTAAAGTAATGCCACCAGATCCACTAGTCCTCTACATACCCGATAGGGTAAAATTGTGACTTTATGAGGATTTTGAAATCCTCCCACTTAGTCATTGGAGGATCTCCCTCCAACCTTAAGGTCTTTGTGCGACTTTCTCGCCAGCTCAAGGCATGGCCTTCTAATTTTACCCGAGCAAACGAAATATTTTGTTCTTAATCTATATGATGGACACTAAAATAAGCTTTCAATCGTTGCAACCAATGATTTAGCTTTAGAGCATCAATCTCACCTTGATACAACTTAATGTCAACTTTTGCTTCCATTTAGAATAGGGGCTATGAATGGTTCACGACACTCGATCTGGGTTGATTTTTTTCGAGTTCTTTCTTTGACTTTGTTTCTTCTTGATCTCTTGATCTCCCCTCTAATCAAACCTCTTCTTTATTACCCCCATATTCTCTTAATAGCTCGAGCTTATTACTCAATGTGAAAATTTGGATGCCCAAATTTCTACTGCAACAACTAATTAAGTTTCTCCTACTTGTTAATTTTGAATCAAGTTACTTATTGTTTCCTACAGTAAATATCGAAACTAATACACTGCAGTCTACACCATTTAAATTATAAACGGAAACAAGAAATTGAACAAGAAACGTATACAACACATCTACACAGTTATTTTTGGACAAATGTCCCCAGAAAAACCCAATGCGAGAAAACCGGTGCAGCAGCTCTGAGGGTTTTATTATTATGCAGTAGTAATTTTTGAATACAATCTTTGGATGCCTTCCTAACAATCAAGTTACAGAGAATATCACTGACAGAGAGATTTGTGAGATTACCTCACACTACCACTGAAATTCCTGGCTGATCCATCTCTTGAATGAACAGCCCCTGGCTGCCTTTGTGTAGTGTTTGCGTCAGCACAGTGTCACACTGTCTAGGACCTACATCACTCTTCTCAACTGATCAATTTTCCTCTGATATTCTGACTTCTGCTCTCCCGGTCTCACACCTCGCCTTCCAGCTACAGAAATCGAACCCTCCAACAAATTTCAAACTCCCTCAAGGCTTTTGTGTTGCTTCTACGTCAACCTATGTTACCTCTATGTGGCTCTGCGTCAACCTCTCTGGCTCTGTGTTGCCTCTGTTGGATCTCTCTCTCTTCTCTGCTGAGTATTCTCCAATCAGGAAAGATTTCACTTTAGATACTATCCCTGCCCCTCACTGCAAAAGATCACTATCGAAAATCTCTCCAGCAGCTACTCTGCGTCAGAAAATCGAACTTCTAATCTCCCCTCTGTGTATTCTCCAAGTGGCCCTCAAGCCTCTTATTATATCTTTCTGTTGGACAAGAAACGGCCCAAATTAACTTCTAATCAATGGCTTAGATCATTTTGGCTCGATCCTCGTCTTCTTCTAGAAGTTACACCCACAGTTTAGATTAATACCCATTAATTATTTTAATTTCCTAAGTTTAGACTTAGGGTCTCATTAAAAATAATTAATTATTTTGAGAAAACTGTCTCTAGGTGGAATTTCCCAAAATGATTTATGGGTATTGGAGAATGCATGTGTCTAAGCCGCCCTACAAATTTTGAGACTTAGAGCACATCCAATGCTACCAAAAATCAACACTCAAGACCGCCATAACGAGGATCACATTATTGTTTATATCTGCAACTTGTGCTTCCAACCGCGAAAATATCTCCTCTGTGGGATTAGAAGGGTTATTCACAAACTCGTAGGCCATGACTGGGGTTTTCTAACTTTCAGTTTAACTGATCTAGATGACCTGCAACTCCCCACAATATACCCAAAGAAACCTATTTTGTTACTAATGTGATCCATAAACTATCGTGGATATTCCACTTGACAATACGTCACAACAAATCTGTGAAAATATATTAGAAAATCTGAAATCTACACTATGAGGGTTTATTTCTCCTTAGATTTTTGGATTTGTTAATTACTATTTATTGCATATGCATGCAAATCATAATTATGCAAAAAATAGAACCACAATTGACACAAGATATATCTTGGGAAAACCCTTTTGGGAGAAAACCTAGCTAGAAGGTGAGGTCACTTCACTCTATTTCTCTAAATAGAAAATGGATGCAAGTACAAAGAAGCAAGGCATGTGGCTTGTGGGCTACTATAGTGCACAAATCCTCTCTATGTTCTCTCTTCCTATCTCTCTTGGATACTCTGCGCATCTATGGAACAAAATGCACTTGAAAAGAATGGAACCCATTTTCCTTTTAGTGACCTAGTTATAACACAACCCGATAACCTGCTATTGGTTAAGTTTGACTCCTTCAACTCTTAACCAGAGTTACAAGATGGAAACTTCTAGAGTTTTCTTCATCATGATCTCGTGGCTAGCCCCATTGCCATGCATAATTGGGGCTGATGTGGCACCCTCTCGAATTATAATCATCAAAATAGGAAAGTCAACTTCCAAGTGGCATAACTTTTCTGTACGGACTATGATTGAGGTGATTCTTGTGTCGCTGGAAAGATATTTGTGTGTAGAATAGCCGAAAATGGTGAAGGCACTTAAGAGGAAAAGTTTTACCCCCCAAAAAATGCAATTTAATGCCTCAAACTGCTCTTGGAAGGTTCCAAACCCCAATTTGTCAAACTAAGTTTTGTCGGTAAAAATGGTCATATGAGCTAATTCTTTCATTTTTTCCACTCTAAACGCATTAGTATGGATGAAAAACAATATAATGATCCAATCAAGATCAATAATATGTGGGTTTATCAAAAATATGTGTTGTTTGTACTAGGATTTACAATTTCATTTTGCATCCAACAAGTGGTCACACTTGAAATTTGAGTAAACCTATAAGAAGATAAGTTATAAATATGACAAAATAATGTAGATTGTTTTCTTTAATTCCAAATCTATTTATTCTTGGTTGACATCATCATCTTGAATTTTATTGATTCCTTTAAAGTCGATGTTAATAGCACATTTTTTTTCTTTCAAGCCTCCTTTTTATTTTGAAAATTCTCCAATGAAAGATTAATACTATTTTTTCACATTTTATTGCAAAATAGTTTTTAAATCCTAACTAAACGACAAATTATAAAATATTTTTATTGGAAATGGTCAAAGTTTATTTTAAAATGGAGTGTAATTTCTTGTTTCCCATGAATTGTTCTACACTTTCATATATGAAACTCCTTTCTTATAGGAAAGGACAATGGGGAAGACCCAAAATGCTTTTTAGCGCATCATTAAAATGGCTAACCCTACTTTAATCAAGAATCCAAGAAGTGGATGATAAAGAATCGCATCAAAAATATACCAAGAAAATGACCTTCAATAAAGAATTAAACGTTGTCATTTTTGCGAGAAAAACCATGGGGATTGCATGTCCACATTGTGGAACAGTGCATCTCCACCAACCATCAAGTAACCACAAATCAAAAGTGGTCAAATTAACATACAGGATCATCAAATAATATATGTATCACAAATGGTCTCCTCATGGGACAACTGAGTGGTTGGCACAATGGGATGTTATCCCCTCTACCGAGTTTTAAATCCCATAGGGTGACATCTTTGGCCCATTGTGATAAGGCTCAAGTAGTAGGCTCTCCCACCCTTGTAGAGTCTCAGTTTTTGCCAAGTCATAAATTCTTGTATATATGGTTGGGTATACTCTTGCTGTTATGGTGGCAGCCACTAAATTTGATCTTGGGCCTCGCCCATATTACTCCTCCAAGTTACCGACTCTTTCTCTCTCTCTATATATATAGACACACACCAAAAACAGGGATGACACCAACACATAACTCATAATCCTCGACCTTTGGGATGCTTGCTTCCTATGTTGAAAATCCTTAGAAGACCAACAGTATATCAAATTTAATGAGATATATGCCCTTCAAAGGGCATTGATCATATGGAAGAATTGTAAATATTTTGTCCCTCTCACTTGAATTTAGACAATACTTTTTTTGTGAAGAGAAATCTGTGGTTTCTGCAACAATTTCATTGTATAATGGATTGATTAATTTGTTCAAAACTCATAAAGGAAGAATTAGGTTTAGAAAAAAATTCCAAGGTGGCGCTAAAAAATATTTATTTAGATTTAATCCCTAATCCAAATCACCTAGGTCGTACACACATACCTTCAATACCAACAACATTCCATGCATGTTATAGTTACCGAGTACAGGAGATACTGGAAATGTGCTTACAAGACTATGAGAGAATTCCAATATTTCAAATGTTACTATAAGAAAATAGGTATAAATATAAAGTACTACTCAAAATAGAACTTAAATTGACAAGATATTGCACCATCTCTGAAAAATGAATTGCTCAGACTCAATCTTTATCTATGAGTTCAAAAAATTATGAAAGATTTCACAAACAGGAAAACGTGCAAAAGATACAAACAGGATTACTATTATGTCAAAGATAAACAACAGAAAATAAGCTTACACGTCTAACAAAAAAAAGCATATGCACATCTATAACAGAGATGAAATTGAAGTGCCTCTTGAAAAATTCTGAAAACAATCACAAGGTTGCACTTAATTCATGTTCGGTTATTACTAACCAATAAGGAAAATAGTTAAAGTTTAGAATTATAGTGATTATAGCAAAGGTCTAGAATCGGTTATATCTCAAAGGTCTTAGACCCAACTATCGTTATGGAAATGGAACCATAGATGTCTCTGAAAAATTAACTGCTCAGACTGAAACTTTACCTAGTCTGATGAGAAAATTTAATATAGAATACGAAACATAAAATAAATTGGGTTTGATATCTTTAAATTTGTTTATATAAGAATGTAATACTCTCCAGGACATTGGGGATCCTGCCAAAATCCACAGATAGAAATAGCTTAGTACTAAGACATGTTTTTGTAGTTGGTTCTACAACAGGACTTAAATGATAGCATGTGTATTGTTTCTGTTCAGTGCCGATCATAGTATATGTTGGTTACAGTTAGGAAAACACTTAATTTGTATGTAGGGACGACTATCAGCAATATATCTCAGATATCACCTGTTCTGTCAATGAAAAGAGCTGAGAGATTTATTACGTTTTTGGTTAAGACATTCCCAAATTTATGATATGAGCTAACATTTTGTGAAATCTTGGTAAAATCACAGAAACAGGCTAATACAAGCAGAGAGAAGCAAGAGCTCTAGCTAGACAGAAGATGATAAGCACAAATTTGCAATGTGTTGAACTTTTAAACACATATATCAAGGATGCAAACCAGCAGATGTTAAAGCCTGCTGAGGGTGGTCGAGTACATACCTATAAACAAAACAAGCTATATGCCTTACGCGATTTCCTTTATAGTGAACGAGATTATGCAAGGATATGATATTTCCTTTAAGCTATCATAGAATTGAGATGATGTGCAAAACAATTTGGTGAAGAATCAAAGTTTCAGCCCAGTAACGATTTGACACATAATAGCTAGTTATCAATCATGGTCGAAATCCACTACTTGCTCTACTTGTTTACAGATTAATCTTTAATGACAAGAAAACCAAGCTGTAAACCTCGACCTCAATGGAATAGAGTGGATAAGCACACAACTGGATAAAATGTGCACAATCTTTGAAAGGAAAAGAAGAAGCATTTTCAGTTATCAGAATTGTGTTCTATCTGTTTATCAGGAGATAGCACAATGCAAGAATGATCTCAATTTCTGAGTAACAAAAGCAGTATACTTTTGGGATGGAAGATAAAAATACTGGCCACGATCATGAAGATTTCTGCGAATATGGAGACAATTAAGAAAGCATTACTTGCTAATCATGATATATTGGATTGAAAATTACCATGGATAGGCAAAAGGTGCTCCCATCTTTTTCAAGTGAAGCACGCTAGACATTAGACTTTGACATGAATATAATGTTAGACACACAAACTGGAAACCAAATTCAACTATATTAAATATTGATCTCAATGAATGATGTACAATGTGTACATATAAATACATACAAGGAACCATTGAGGATTTTCTGATTTACAGGTCATACCACAGGATATGTTCGAGAGTGTTGACCAGCCTTGCAGTGATGAAGAATATTTCTCACCCTGTATCCAACAAAGGGGGAATTGTTGATGGTCTGCTACCGGTTCGAGGATGTCAAGCGAGACTGAGTCAGAGATCCACTGAGCCACGACCTATACCAGTTAGAGCCAGAGTTGTAGCCAGAGAGACTTCAGTTTTTGCTGAATAAGTTGTTTTTGAACGAGCATTTCCAGATTCGGAATTGTTCGAGGAACTACATTGATAGCTCCAAAGTTAGTTTTCACCTTAAAACCACATTTTTGGTTGTTTTGAGCACTGTTATGAAGGTTCCAGAGTTGGTGTTGGTTGAGACCTTGAGTTCTCCCACATTGGTTTGTGGTCATCCTTAAAAACCATTTCTAAGAAACATTCATCTCTTGGCTGAGATGCACTTTTGCATTTTGAGCTCTCATTTTTGGACTTTGATACATCCCTTTGGATTAAGGCAGGAATGTTCTAATCTTCGGGATTAAAGTTGGGTTAGTTTGTGTTACCTTGAGTGGTTATTAGAGTCCAAGAAGACCTGGAAATTGATTCAATGGTTTCTTGTATGTATTTATATGTACACATTGTACATCATTCATTGAGATCAATAGTTAATAATAAATATAGTTGAATTTGGTTTTCCAGTTTGTGTGTCTAACATATAATGAATAATAGAAACAAAACCAACAACCCTTGGTATGACAGGGGGCAAGGTGCTCCCATCTTTATCAAGCAGAGCATGCTAGGCATTAGAATTTGACAAGAATATAATGAATAATAGAAACAAACCAACAACCCTTAGTTTGACAGCAGGAAAAATTTGTATAGATCAAATATGTTACAAAAAGACTTCACATAAAACTAAGTGTGAAGTCCTACCTCTATTCTACAATTTTATTGTCTTGTTAAAGGTTAAATATTTGTGTCAAAAACATTTAACCATGGTGAGATGGTAAATGATGGGAGGAAGAGGGAAACATATAAGCTGAAACAACCATAATTGTTTGTATAACATCAAAGACTAGCCACAAGAACTTTGTCACTAAGTTCATGTGTAATAGAATAACAACGTGAAGATTTGATTCATGGTTCACCGACTTAGAAAGTCAAATTGAAGCTCTCTAATGAATCAGCATATATGTTCTTCACAAGAATGTGTAAATGATACCTGTTGTAAAGGAAGGGGGGTCACCAAATTCCCAACACAGAGTTAGGCCAAAATTCTATTGCAATAAAGGAAAATGGCAAAGCTCAACTAGACAAACTAATCCCTCACAGGTACCAACTTGTGGCAAAATAAACAATAAAGAAACTATTATGTCCTTCTAACAAATTTTGTGATTGAATAACAAAGAAAAATGTTGGAAATGAAATAACTACACTAGACCAACAATTTCATTATAGCAAATAGCCCAAAGGGTTAGCTCAAACAGTTGAACCATCCTTCCAAGGCATGTTGCTGATGGGGAGGCCATCAGTCACAGGCTCAAATCAAGTTGAGTCTCTCAGGGTTACCAGCCACTGTTGTAGCTGGCAGTTGAGCTACCCTCCATCTCGATATTAAAGGGAAGAAGGGGGCATCCCCTGGGTGTTCCTTGGCAAAAAAGAAATCATTCCAGAAAACACTTCCCACCATGAAAATTTGAAATACCAAAAAACTCATCCAATTCTACCATCTAAAAAGCAAAACCACAAAGTAAAGATCATGTCCTCAAGTAATGCCGCAACCTTGAGCCCTCGACATATTGTGACGACAGGCAAGAAACAACAATTGTAAAAAAGCGCCATTCCAGCAGTGCCAAGAGCCAAAACCATAGTTGTATTGGAACTTGGGATGAAACAAGTGCATGCAGCCCAAGATCATAGAGGATTTGGCGAAAACAACCTCACACAGCAGTATAGGTACAGCACACAAACATTTTCAAGTTTGAATGCATTAACATAAGGTCACATCCAAGACAATTTCAAGATCCAGAATACTAATAACATAACTAGAAATCAAAATATATCCATCTTCTTTGCAACAAGTATGCAGGATATCACTCGATCTCATAGATAACAGTTTGAAGGAAATGTTATCTATCCAAAGCTATTAATCTCTGAGATCATAAAATCAAAACCTGATGCATAGGAAACGACATTATTATATGAATTACCTTTGAACTGGGCTTAGAGTTCCTTGAGTTAGGCTTCTGAATTTGTCCTCTAAGATTCCTGCTTGACTCCTCATTCTTCTGTAGGAAATTATGCCTGGAAAAATTCAAGAAATGAGCATGAGAATATTGCAGTTTCATCTGAATTGTAACATCAGTTATTCTCGGTTTCATGTTTTCTATCAGATTCTGGATTTCAAGTTTTGAGTTGAACGTTCATCGAAACAAAATCATTTACTCAAACGAAAAAAAGAAAAGGAAGCCAGGTATCCAAGCCAAAAACACATAAAATGGCACTACGATAAAACAAACGTTGCGTGCATTTCGCAAGGGTTTTCTTATGAAGGAACCAAGCAGGCAGGAATTCATGGCCCTATTGAATCATCAATCAAAAGGACTTTTCAAAGAAACTTCCTAGGCCTTCATTGTAATATGCAAGAACTGTAGATGATGCAGGAGCATAAGCTCTCAAGTTCAAACTCGTTGATTAGACCTAGGGGGTCTTGACATTTACCAAGGGAGTGGGTTCCCTAATTATTTAAATGATTGAAATTCCTATGTTTTATTGGAATTCTAGAAAGTTTGTATTATTTGATTGAAATACATTGTAATCAGATCGCTCTAAACAGATCTCAAGACTGGAGTGAGTTAGAGAGATTCTAGGAGTATGTTAGAGATCTTAACAGGATTTTGTGGATCTGAAAGATCCTAGGGATTGTTAGAGTAATTAGTGGATCTGAACCATAATTAGTTCAAAATCATTTTACTTAAGCACTGTAAGACTACGAAAGAGGAAAGGCAGGGAATGTGAGTGTGGAATGTGGAGAGAAAAACCAGGGCTGCGTGCCCATGTTGGAAATCAGGCCAAGCACTGTATATATTTGAAACTGGTTAATGAAATACATTTTTATGTGCTTTGGAAGTTGGAACTGTGAATATCTCTGTCAATGCGAAGTAAATATCTCTGTTCCTATATAGATGATGAATGGTGCTAAATGTCTGAATTGTTATGGCTGGATATTTCTGGTGGTAAATGACTACAGGAACATATGATTCCAATAGAATGTTTGGAAACCCACTTAATAGATTGAATAGATGTGATATTGGATTGAATCCTGTTGACTGCATTGAATTGTGGACTTGTTTGTGAGAGGATTGCTCTGCGTTGAGCAATATTGATGAAATCATTTGTTACTAAATATTCTGGGGTTTTCTTTTGTGGAATCGTTGTTTGGAAGTTTGCTTAGAAAGCAAACGAAATTTCTGTGTAGAAATTGTGTGATACTCTGCGTGAGCAATTTATGGTCATCCAGAATGTGCAGGAAGCAATAATCAGTGTTGTGTGGATCAAGACAACAGATCAAAGTATTGAATCGAACCCTGAGTGCTGGTTAATGGAGGAAATACCCAACAACCCATTTATGTAACAAGGCGTGGTTAAGTCTTGAGTTAAATTGCTGTGGGAAAATGCATTGACAAGGTTGATAAATTCGTGAGGGTTTGGGGATCTCATTATTTTCAATTCTTGAATTTTAGTCTGCATTAAGGTACAAAGGGGGTGTAGTCATAGTTGACGCTGTACTTAAGGTAAGTGATTTATTCATGCAATCTAAATTCCAGATGATGTCAACAGATTCGAATCTCTTTGGGATCCGAATTTCTTCATAAAATCAAACTGAAACCTATGGAATGAGTCGCTGAGGAAGAAAGTTCACTTTTGAGCAGTTATTTAGTTTTCTTTGTGAAATCTGGAACCTAACCATTGAAAGCAAGGGATTTCCCACGTGAAAACGCCCAGCTCGATCACTGAAGAAGATTAGGTTAAATTTTGACCAAATCGTGGTAGTTCGGCATCTCTGTTATTTACAATTGCTGTGGAAACCGTTTTCGTTGACCTTCTGCACATTGAATCCAAACTTGGAATCATGGTTATTATAATGCTGTGTGCAAAACGCTCCTCATGTATGAGAAGTACGTAATAACAAAGGAGTGTTATAAGAGGGGTTTAAATGGAGGAGATATGCCGTTGAAGGATGTGATCGAACGGTGGTGTTTTAAAGGGAAGTCAAAGATGACTTGAACGCCAGTGTAAAAGGTTTTGATTGAAGGAACAAGCCTGAGAAAGGAATACTCTGCGTGGAATTAATGAAAGGGATTCACTATTGTGCATATGCGATATCAGAGAAAAATAAGTGGAGATGTTAAGCACCTCATCTCAAGACTTGTGGTCACGAGGGAATTGTGTATTGACTCGGGGAACTCAAGGTAAGGTATTACACTTTGTTTTGGTTACAACTGAAACTGCAGACCTGTGATGAAGGAATACGCAAGAAGAGTAAATTTTATTGCACCAGTAGGCATAGTTTAAAGCGACATCCTTTATCCATACTTAGTAACCGAAAAAATATGTCAATGGTGGCTAAGCATAGTGGTGAAAATGACTAATGCAATCATTCGGAAAACATGAACAAGCATTGTGCCACAAACAGTACAAAATGCTATGAAGACTCATCTTGTAGGAAAAGATGAATGAACTAACCCTGTGCACTGGTAAACTAGATGAAAAATTGGATTTTATAAATATTGGAAAAGTGTCTCCATGCCAGCTTCCAATGCCCACACGCATGTCATTGTCAATCTCAAAGTAAAGATTCTTCAAAGACTCGATAAACTGATTGGGAGACTGAATTTTGAAACATAGGGAAATGAATCACGAAGTTCTATTTTGACCGCTGTTAAATTATAGCTGTTGATCTTGAGTTTGAGATATTCAAACCAAGTCACAGCTAGAATAGAGGGTTATCAATCTAGCTCATCACCTCCTATGTCAAGATAATAATGCTTTTTGGTAGCAAGAAAAACATAGTTGCATGGGAACTGCTTCTAGCCTCTTTGAAACTCATTTTCACCATTCTAACATTTTTGGGAATATGGGAATAGGAACTAAATGTCCCCCGTTGGTTCTGAATGGTTCTAAGAACTTGGGATTTTTGGGATTTTTTGGGATCTTTAATATCAAAGAAATGGGAGTTTGAAAAAATAACTTTGGCATAAATCACATGTAGACAGACATTTGTCGACGCGTTTCGAACCAACTAGTGTGGTTCATTGTCAGGACAAGATGAACCACACTAGTTGATTCGAAACACGTCGACAAATGTCTGTCTACATGTGATTTACACCGAAGTTATTCTTTCAACTATTATTACGGAACTCAATTCAACAAATGGGAGCTTGTGAATGAGTTTCCAATATAAAAAGTTAAATAAAATTTTATTTTTTGATATTAATAAATAACAATTTCAGTATTATTAAATTAAAATGTATATATTTTTATTCAATACCTAATTTATTATAATTATTTTTATTATATTTATTCAAAATAACACTCCAAAACAAAAACTAAACTACACATAATTCTTATTTTAAACATTATTAGTGGATATAAATAACTTTTAATGCATGTATGCTTCCCTTCAAATCTGGACTAAACATGAAAGTCTCATACATTAATGCCTTGTAAATGGCAAGCATTTGCAACCATATCTTTTTTTAATTGTGGATATGAATAACTTTTAATGCATGTATGCTTCGCTCCAAATCTGGACTAAACATGAAAGTCTCATAAATTAATGCCTTGTAAATGGCAAGCATTTGCAACAATATCTTTGTTATTTTATTGTATTTTCATATTATGAGTAGTACTACTTAACTTTTTTCCAATCAGAACCCAAGCAATGGTTCCAACTTACAAAGATGTTAAAATTTATATATGTATTTTATTTTTTGTTTTCTTGTTCAATATTTATGGTTATTAAAGTTTCAGTATTATGTTGTTTCTCCTTTTTCTAGTTGAATATTTATGGATATTAAAGTTTCAGTATTATGTTAGATATATTCATAAAACTGTAAGGACAAATTAAATTAGTAATTTCTATATTATAGTTGTTCAAGAAATATAAGGTTCTGATTTGTTGTTCAAAAAACATAAGGTTTTGATTTTACAAATTTTAATATAGTTTGAAATTCGTACATTTTAATATCAAAAAGAGAATTTAATATAATAATATAGTAAAATCTAATATATTGTAGTATAAATACTATATAGCAATTCTAGCACATAGTAAGACTAGAGCTGCCCTAGATTGGCCTCCAATTTGTTTGAAATAAAATTTAAAATGTATCACTCCCTCGATACATTATAAACTAAAATATTTTTATATTTTCTTAATATATAATATTGTCACTCCTAGTTTGATGTTTCCTGCAAATTTAGGCAAAACATCTAGCCATTTCAGACATTGATGTCCATGTTCTAGAAACTCATGCAACATAAATGCAAAAAAATCCCATAATAATAATTTTATCCAAGTTGCTTCTAGTCACATTTAGAAGGATTAGAATTGGAGTTGGGAGCTAGGACAATCTACATTTTATGATACCAAGAAGTTCTGTGATAGAGTTAGACCAAATTTGTAAATATCACATAGAATGAATAGAAGATCAAGGTTGTAAGCCACCAAGAATAGATAGGTAAACAGATGCTAGTCAACCCATGAGGTGTAGACTGATCGGTTCCTGTGGGGTTTAGTCCCCACCATGTCATAAGTTCAAATCTCATGGGGAGGGGTTGAGGATGGGAACCCCCTTGGGGGAATTAAACTATTCGAAGGGGAGTCCAAGCCCAATTGAGCTTCGCACAATCCTAGTGATAGCATCCCATTTGTGGCAAATCATTCTTCCATCCAACATTCGAGCTAGGCCTGGCCTAGGCTCAGCCTAGTTTAAAATTAAACAATTAAACAACAACAGATGCCAATCAATGGAAATAGAACACTACAATTGCTCTTAAGATCAATGTTGAAAATATTGAAATAAAGAAAAAAATGGTAGGGGTTGTCAACTTGAAAATCAAAAAAAATTTGGCAAGCAATAAGAAATGAAAAAAAAAAACATTTTTTTAAATTTAAATTTAAGAAAAAATCATATTAAATCATATTTTTCAAGTGTAGGCCATTTTTATTTGAAAAATGATCAAAATTTTCATGGTAGGGAAAAATCGTCAAATTTTTTTATTTTTCCAATTAATTGGCAATGGTTTATGTTATGAATTAAATATATATAAAATAATACAAATAATATAAACAATAATAATAATAATAATAATAAATGATTAATTAGTAACTAATTAATGAAAAAGTATGTCCCTAAGGACATAACCGTTGGTGAAGAGGTACCTGCCTAGGGTATATAAGCAACCCTCGCCCTCATTGTAATGATCTCATCTCATATCAACTATTTTATAATATTCAATATACACTTACTTGTCCTACAATGGATGTCTTTATCTTTAAAGTCTTTTGAAGCATACTATGTTGCGTATACGAACCTTGTTCATTACATTGGTATCAGAGCCATATTCTCTGATTACCGGCCTTTAGCAAACAATCTTTCATCAACCTTGTAGTCATCACAAACCGAAGTGTTTCACTACACAAGTTGGAGTTTCTCCATTTTCGACAATTGGGCTTGCCATTAAAAAAAATTATATAATAGAAAAGAAAAATAAAAAAATAATTATATAAAAAAAAAATAATATATATATATTTAAAAAGAAAAAGATATTATAAAAATAATAATAATAATAATAATAAAATCAAATATTGGTAAAAAATTAAAATATATATAAAAAAATAAAACACAAAACCTTACCCTACCGCCTTCACCAACGGGCCACCACCATTGCCACCGTAGCCCATCCGCTCACTTACACTTACCAATGCCATAGTCGAAGCCCATTCATTGTCATTTTCTGAATACTCTTATTGTCAAACATTCTTCTACCCCGATTGGCCGACCACTGTTGATTGATACAGTCTGCTCTTTCTTTTTGCAATCGGTTAAATCCACTATCCTGTCCCGCACGAACAGTCATGATCATCGAACTATAAAACAGTCAACATTTTGTCCCTGTGGGTCATTTGGAAATTAAAGAATTATATAATTTAGTACATATTACCTTATTATATAGTTGATTATATAATTATATTAATTCATTATATAATTTCATAATAATATAATTATTTATATATTTAACTATATATATATAAATTTACTTTAAAAAAAATAGTTCAAAGTTAAACAACCTTAAAGTTTTACAAAAGAATATTTAATTAAAAAAAAAAAAAAAACTAAAAAATTGAAGCAAGAAGGAACTAAGGAAAATTCCAAGTCAAAAACATAAAAGGAGAATTCGTAAAGGATCCATTATTAAGGTTTGAAGCAGTAAATTTTAAAGGAGAACCATTATTAAAATGGAAGGCCAAAATTAATTGAAATTCCTTTTACGGAAGAAAAGGTTATTAAAGATTCATTATTAAAGTTTGAAAAGGTGAAAAGGGATACTTTAAAAAAAAACAAGTTGATTAGTCCCCCAATTCTAAAGTACAAGTTATTCAAGTCCTAAAATTATTATTATTGAAATTGACTTATTAAAGTATGGGTTTCATGCTTGGGTTATTTGTTATAGGTCAAGCCTCCATTGTAGGCTTTAGGATTATTTATTTGGGTCAAAGTCAATTTGTTTATTGGTCAAAGACTCTTCCATCAAGTCTCCTTCTGTCTACTTCAAATGGATCATGATCAAGTCAGCTACATTCAAGCACGATCATGTCGGCCTCACCTAAAATAATGATACAAGTATTCATGATGTTATGTCGGCCTATTACAAGGAGAAACTGCTATATATAAAAGCCTAAGTAATTCTCATTACACCATAGAAGCTCGCATAAAATCACAAAAGGACAAGTTCGGATACCTCTGAAATGAAGTTCAGATGTCACAGGATATACTCTCTGTGCAATGTCAAAAGTTTGTATCTATTGAAAGGAAGGTTTGGTTCCATCTCAGAAAGAAAGTCTCGTTGTTATTACAGTGAGAAACACGGATGGGGTACATGCATATTCTTGTTAGGATATTCCGACACATAGGAAATAGTTAAGTATAACTTGGTCTAGTGTAGAGTTAGGTAAAGTGTGTTTCTTTACTATGTACTTTTGTAACTTACAATCCAACGGTCACGATATGTAGTGATCCGACAGTTCATTCTCTCCTCGGTATTACCGACACTTGATCCGTGGTTTAACACCCGATTGGTCCATGATCTCTATTTGAAGAGCATGGAGGGTCATTTGTAGGTTAATTGTTCATAAGAGAAGCTTATGTAAAATTTCATTCTTTTATTAATAAATTGCCTGAAGTGGTCGCGTTGGCTCAGGCCGTGGACTGTTTCCCTCTTTGAGGGTTTTAACCACATCAAAATACTGGTGTATTGATCTGTGATCTGTTTGTGAGCAGTGTTCTTTGGTGTTCTGTCTGAGGAACTTACCCTGTAAATTCCTACATGGTATCAAAGCACCAAAGGACACCGCTCACAAACAGATCACAGATCAATACACCAGTATTTTGACGTGGTTAAAACCCTCAAAGAGATGGTCACAATATGTAGTGATCCGACGGTTGATTCTCTCCTCAGTATTACCGACACTTGATCCGTGGCTTAACACCCGATTGGTCCATGATCTCTATTTAAAGAGCATGGAGGGTCATTTGTAGGTTAACTATTCATGAGAGAAGCTTATGTAAAATTTCATTCTTTTATTATAAATTGCCTGTAGTAGCCACGTTGGCGCAGGCCGTGGACTGTTTCCCTCTCTGAGGGTTTTAACCACGTCAAAATACTGGTGTATTGATTTGTGATCTGTTTGTGAGCGGTGTCCTTTGGTGTTCTGTCTGAGAAACTTACCTTGTAAATTCCTACAACTCTCAGTGTTATTACAGTAAGAAAATGCTATCATAGTAAAGGTGCAATAACAGTAAGGAGCTATCACTCGGTGCTATCACAATAAGGTGTTACCAAAATTTCAACACAGTGTTGGTGCAAACTCTGTCTGGGTGTAACCTCAGTGATAAGAGTTCGATGTCACTACAGTCAGGAGGTCTCGGTGCTGAGTGCTATTATAGTGATAATCTCTCGGTGGCATTACAGTGACAAGGATGACTTGATGGAAGGAGTCTCTAGTCTAGATTGTAAGGGTCTTGGTCGTCTCATCTTGAATCTACTAAAGGAAGAATTTTGACCGAGTTTTCCCCAAAGAGTGGGGTTTTCTCTTGACAGCGTGCCTACATCTTGTGTCCACTTCTATTTGTTGTTTGGCATTAGTCTTGATGATAAATTGAAAGATCTAATAATAATAACGAAAACATCACAAGTTAATGTCATTTAATAAGGGAAATCGTTTAACTGCCAACTCTATGGACTTCAAACAATTTTCATGACACGTGTACTAGTGATTTGGAAGAGGAGGATTCGGTAACCAGACATGCTATTGAAGATGATGGTGACCATAAGAAAATGGTGAGTATTTATGCATTCATCAAAGTTGACAAATGCAAATGGGATATAAGCTATGTTATTTTTTACAACAATCCCATGTATGACACAAACACTGAGAGAAATTAAATTGCTAAATTTTGGGCCACGTGAGAATCCATACCAACTTATATGGGAGCAGGCATATGTACAAGTAAAAAAAGGGGACTTCTACATTCAGGCTACAAAAGAGGATATTCGGTAGTGGAGAGCCTTGGCATGTAGTTCTTAGGTGTACAAAGACCCATTTTATAGAAAGGACATGAACCTTTGAACTGGATCATTGGAGGAATGCGACTTAGAGAGTGAAAAAATAATAAAAACTAGAAATTCCCAACAAGTCACCCATCTCATTACTACTTTAGCCCAAGTGCACTTAACTATAGAGTTCTCATGAAATCTAATGCATTAATATTGGTGTGATCCAAGTTGTTTAAGAAATGCAACTTCATGAGTGACAAAGGAATATGTCATAATGTGTGAGAGAAATATTGCAGAAAAACATTATAAAAAGAATTGAAAATAGGGCACAATGCGTAAAAGAAATATTGAAAAAAAGTTATAAAGATAACTCAGAATATGGCACCATGTGCAAGAGAGATATTGCAGAAAAACAATAAAAATGAACAAAAATATTTATTGAATTGATAATATCCCATGAGAGTACATTATGAGAAAAAACATGCTTTGCTCCCAATGAATTCCCGTATCTATATTTTTTACGAGTGCCTTTCCACAGAGAGTTATTCCCTTTTACATTTCAAAATACCATGGTTTACAAAGTCCATGGATTAATACCATTGGTGAATATCACAAATTACGATGGTAAAAATTAAATCATCATGTGATTCAAATACCATGGTTTACAAAATCCATGGGTGAATATAATGGTAAAATCTAAATCATCGTACGATTAGATTCTCACTTCACTATTATGATTTTTTATTTTTATCATGCATATCTATGATTAAATATGGTAATTATTAACTATTAATAATTATTAACAATGGTAATTATCATCCACCTGGATCAACCTTGTAGTAGTGGGCAAGCCAAAGAATCTTTAGATTGAAACATACTTCAGAAGCTTCCAACATCCCTTTTTAGAATAGTTAACCATAAGTTGTTGGTTTCATAATCTTTTGGATTTTTCTAAATTGTCTCATAATCGTCGTGTGCATGTAATTAGGGACAGATAGGAAAGACAATAGTCTTGCAGGTTCTAGTTAAATCCACCATCAAAACCCCCCTTGCTTCCCAGTAAAGTGAAAAAAATTGATGAATGGCCCTATGTATACAATGAAAAATTTTCATTACATTAGTCCTATGAATATGCAAATCGAAGAAGCCTGTAGTAGCACAAAGGAAACTTTGCACTTATTTGATTTTACCCCACAAATGTGCTATGAACCATGAAGGGAACTTTGACAAACATCCAATATAGGTTTGATACTTCGTTATTTTGCTTAGCCACCAAACACAAAGGTAAAATCCAAGGTAATGAAAAATTCATCCACTAGTTGCATTGGTTGTATGATTTTACCTAATATGTTTTTCTTATATTAGAGTAGGATAGGATGAATATACTCTTTAGCGTGAGCATTAAATTAGTCCTTTGCATTTTCTTTGCATTTTATTTCAACTATTTCTATTTCATGTCTTAGTTTAGTGATGCACTTTCATTTTGATTTATGCCATCTTAGGAAGCGACGGGATTTCAGTTTGATTCTCCCCTAACACTTTAAATCTATTTGGTGAGTATGTTTCAAGCAATGGGTGGAAGATTTTGGAGATCTCACATCCCCCCTGGTGGAGCACATGTCCCATAGTTGGAGCCAGATGTCCCAAGTCTTCACCTCACCCTTAGCTAGCATTAAAAATACACTTTCCAAGTGTTGGAAAAGCCCTCTAATAAGAATCACCAACCAGATTGTGGGCTATTGATACTATTATTGATATAGTAGTTGGGGCATCTCAAGTGAATAGATCCTCCTAATGAGGTGGATTTTCATGCAGGCGGCTCAAGACTAAGAGAGTGGAATAACTTCACCTCCTACCCATCACTCATCTATAGTCTCAAAGAGAAAGTTGATAAGGAAAGTGTTGATAATTCAATAGGGAAATGATTATGATTAATTCTCTTTACTTGATAACTGCTTGTGGTTCCATTTTACTTATTAACTTTGTTCCTTATTATTATATGTGCGAAGCATCAAACATTAGGGGAATTTTGATGTCTAAAATGGGCCTCCTAAGAAAAATATACAACCAAAATAAACTTTATAAGAACCAATAGGATTCAACATGATGATGTCAACCATGGGGGATGATTCATCATTTTTTCAGTAAAAAAGTAAAAAGATTAAAAAATAATAAAATTATTTTTTCAACTCGTATTTTCAACTTATCTCTTTAAAGTTTTACTCAATTTTCGAGTGGGTGTACTCGTTGGATGCAAAATTTAATTCCTCATCCAAGGAGTACCCATGTTGCATACTTTTGATGGACCCTGCTACACAAAAAATGAGAAATACATGAAAAACATGATTAATCCAACGAGTGTTTCCGCTCGAAATTTGAGTTAACCCATAGGGAGATAAGTTGAAAAATAAGATTTTTCTTTTTTCCCTCTAAAATTTCATGATGTAATCTAATTTTATTTTATTATTTCCACTATTATTTTATAATTTCCTTATGGGGCCCATTTTAGACCTCCAAATTCCCCTAATGTAACTACCAAAAAGAAAAGAACAATGACACAATATATAGGCGGCAAGCAAAGGAAAAACCTCTCCTCTTGAGAGACCCTAAAATCTCTTCTCTTCCTTATAGATTCTTCAATTGACAAATTCCATGACCTTAAGGCTGAGACCAATACCCTCCAAGACCAAGACCGACCTCTTTGAATGATGTGCCAACTTTGATCTAGTCAAACCCAGTCAGATCTCTTCCAATAGCACCTTCTCGACCTTCTATTGCAAGATTTTTGGCCTCCTACTGCACATCTGAAATTTCGGCCCCCAGCAAGTGTTGTTGCCACACATGGGAACTTCGATCTTCTTCTAGAGCCCTCTTATGACCTTCGCTTTCCTTTCCTTGACTTCTAGAGCTTAAGAGAGACCCTCTGTGACCTTCGCTTGACCTCTTTGCCTCCTTTTCTCTAAGATCGAACTTGTAGAAGGATGCCCTAGGTTAGGTGCAGAAACCCTAGTCCTCTCTAGCACGTGTGAGAGAAAGACAACCCAAACATAAAATTTCTTCGTCCTTCTTCTCCTTCGCTGCCCTCTTCCTTCTTCTTCCTTCACTAGAATGAGTGATGAGTGTGTGTGCTTCAAGGAGGACAAGTCCTCTTCTATATATAGGCTTCTTCAAGGGTGGACATGGATCTTCCTTTAGGCCTATTTGGTCTTGGAGGCTATTTCAACACTTTTAAAGACAAATAATTTTCTTTACAAGTTACAATGTGCTCAGTGCGGTCTTCAACTTATGACAATGACTCTTTTGACTTCTTGACCTAGGACAAACCCTAGAAGCACTCAATAGGCGCTTGACCTATAAAATAAAATACCTTGGGCATGAAACCCATGCTCCAAAAATAATAATATTAATTTTCTTTCATTTCATAATTTACAAGAATCAAAAATATATTTCACACTTATGAATATCGAACCTAGTTACACATTTTTCAACACTCCCTCTTAACTAGGGAGGTATTCATAAGAGGTACATGGACATTCTCAATCTGAAGAGATCTCATAAGAAGAGTCAGATTGGTAACCCACCTATCTAGCATCATATCAACAAACATTGTCACATAGCAAGGCCTTGACTAACAACTCTATCTCTCCACAAGATACGAGCACAACGCTGGTGAGACAAATGATTTATAGACACCATCATCATTGTCTTTCAAGATACTCCACTTGAGTGTTCACCGAGTATGACCTTCTTTTGGACTACTCTTGTCTTGGATAGCTAGTCCTCAAAGAATATCAGTCCACAACTACTCTTATCTTGGATGCCCTATCACATCCTCAAAGAGTATTGAATGCCAAATGGTTACCAATGCTCCATTCTGTCTTCCCAAGTGAAGACAAGAATGACGTGTCTACCTCTCCCTCTCAACTAGGGAGGATATATCAACCAAGCCAAGCTTGTTTCTCAAGTACACAAGCTTCTTGTTAGGAAGAGATTTCGTCAATATGTCAGCTACCTGCTCATCAGTGGAGATATATTGTAGCTGCAAGAGGTACATGGACATTCTCAATCTGAAGAGATCTCATAAGAAGAGTCGGATTGGTAACATATCTGTCTAGCTTCATATCAACAAACATTGTAACATAGCAAGGCCTTGACTAACAACTCTATCTCTCCACAAGATCAGAGCACAATGCTGGCGAGACAAAATGATTTATAGACACCGTCATCATTGTCTCTCAAGGTACATACTCCACTCAAGTGTTCACTGAGTATGACCTTCTTTTGGACTATTCTTATCTTGGATAGCTAGTCCTCAAAGAATATCGGTCCACGGCTACTCTTATCATGGATACCCTACCACATCCTCAAAGAGTATTGAATGCCAGATGGTTACCCAATCCTCCATTTTGTCTTCCCAAGTGAAGACAAGAATGATATGCTTATCTCTCCCTCTCAACTAGAGAGGATATGTCAACCAAGCCAAGCTTGTCTCTCAAGTACACAAGCTTCTTGTTGGGAAGAGATTTTGTCAATATGTCAACGACCTGCTCATCAGTGGAGATATATTGTAGCTTAAACACACCATTTTGTACTAGCTCTCTAATATAGTGATACTTGTTGTTTATATGATTTGTCTTTCCATGAAATATTGGGTCCTCAAACAAACGTATACAACTGGTGTTGTCACAATGTATCACTAGAGGGTCCATCGGTCCTTCGAATAGGTCGGATAGTAGCTTCCTTAACCAGATCGCTTCTCTGCTTACTTCACAGGCCGCAACATACTTAGCCTCAACACTACTCAAAGAAACTGTGTCTTGCTTTCTGCTCATCCATGAGATCATAGAGGATCCCAAACTGAAATATCCTCCTGTAGTGCTTCTTCCATCCTGCTCACTGCCTCCCTAGTCGGAATCTATATATCCAATGAGGTGGACATCGTTCCTCCTATCATATTTTAAGTAGTAGTGGATAGTTCCTCGCAGATATCTTAGTATATTTTTTGCTGCTATCCAATGATCATGCTTTGGCTCCACTTGGAATTGATTGAGAATGTTTACTACAAAACATATGTCTGGTTGAGTGTTCACCAAGTTCATTAGTGAGCCATTCAGTTGTCTATACTTGGAACGATCCACAGGGCTCGATTCAGAACTCCTTAGTCTTTTCAAGTTTGTGATCATCGGAGTGCTCATAGGTTTGTAATCCATCATGTCAAACCCCTTCAACATCTTCATCACGTACTTTCCTTGACCCAAATAAGCTTCATCACATCCTTGCTAGAATTCTGGTCCCAAATAGTAATTCATCAGCCCTAGATCCTTCACGTCAAATTTTGTTGTTAGTTGCTTCTTACATTCTTTAATTCGATCTTCTACACCTGTTAAGAGAAGGTCATCTACATACAAAAGAATGATTACAATTTCTCCATCCACAACCTTGATATAGAGGTTCAGATCATCAGAAATTTTTGTGAAGCCTATTCTTTGTAGATATGCATCCATTCTAGCATAACATGCCCTTGGTGCTTGCTTGAGGCCATATAGTGCTTTCTTCAATCTATAAACATATGCATTTTTGTCTTTAACTTCAAATCCCAAGGGTTGCTCTATATAGACTTCCTCATCAATTGTGCCATTCAAAAATGCAATCTTGACATCCATTTGATGGATGTTCCATCCCATCGTTGCTATTAGAGAGACCAATGAATGCATCGTTGTATACCTTGTGGTCGGAGAAAATGTCTCTTCATAGTCGATGCCTTCTTGTTGAGAGAAGCCCCTAGCCACAAATATTGCCTTATACTTATCTATACTTCCATCTTCCGCATGTTTGATCTTGTAGATCCACTTGGAAGTTACCATAGATTTGTCTTCAAGCCTAGGTACAATTTCCCAAACTCTATTCTTCATTATAGATTGATACTCTTCATTCATGGCATCCTTCCATCCCTGATGGTTGACAACTTCTTCAAAAGTGGATGGTTCTACTTCTATTAGCTTTGTAATCTATGCAGCATACCTAGAATATCTCCTAGATTTCTTGCTTTTTCTAAATGAGCCTTTTGCTACCCCATGACCTTCTGCATCAAGTAGTGTAGACTTCAACCAATTTGGTCTCTTTCTTGATTCAGGGAGGACCATGGGTTAAATGGGTTCACTAGGACCCTCATCTTCATCATGAGATTCTTCTTCTTCCTTGTTAACTTCTTCTTCAAATACTGTAAGTTCTTCATCATCAAAATCCGTGGGAAGTTCCTTAGATTTCTTGAATGCGACACTTTCGTCAAATATGACATCTCGACTTACTTTTATATGGTGTCCTTTCTTTATGTAGATTCTATAAGCCTTAGAGGAATTGTTGTAGCCAACACATATTCCTCTCATGCCTGATGGATCTAGCTTCTTCCTTTTTTCCTTTGGTATATGAATATATACGGGACACCCAAAGATTCGGAGATGATCTACAATAGATTTCTTCCCAATGAATACTTCCTCGGGAGTCCTGTTATCTAGCGACCTGTGGGGACTTCGATTTTGAATATATACTGCAGTCTTCATGGTTTCTCCCCACATAAATTTTGGTAGATCTTAATCATGTAATTTTGCCTTTACACTTTCTTCAATGGATCGGTTCTTTCGTTTTTCAACTCCATTTTGCTCGAGATTATATGGGACTATTAACTCCCTCTTAATCCTTGATTCCTTATAGAATGCTATAATCTCCTTAGATGTATACTCTCCTCCATTATCAGATCTTAGTATCTTGATTCTCCTTTCCGTAAGGTTCTCCACTTCAGCTTTGGATTCTTGAAATTTTGTAAATACTTCATCCTTGGTTTTCATTAAATAAACCCAGGTATTTCTTGAATGATCATCTATAAATGTGACATAATATAGATGACCTCCAAGCGGTTTAGGAGTCATAGGACCACATACATCAGAGTGAATGAGATCCAAGATTTCTTTTGACCGTGAAGCACTGCTTCCAAACGGTCTCTTGGTATTCTTACCCAATGCACATCCTTTACATACTCCTTCATGGTCTTCTTTTAGTTCAAGTATTCCATCTACTATGGAACTTAGAGTTGGGAGGATCTTGAAATGAAGATGACCAAATCTACTATGCCATAGTCCACGTGGGCTAACTTCAATGTGAAGCAAGGCTTGAGCTAGAGGAGATACCCGCCTGTAAAGTTTTCCTTCTCGAATACCAATTACTCTAGCATTTTCTATGCTTGAGTTTTTACTCCATACAACAACCTTTCCATCAATGAAAGCTAATTTTTCATCCTTGTTCTCTAGACTTGAAATGGAAAGTAAGTTCTTATGCAAACCTTGAACAAATAGGATGTTGTTGAGATGAATGTTGCTTCCATTCTCCAACTCTATAGATCCAATGGCTCTCATGGGATAGTTTTTGTTATCTCCAAGTTCCATTGAATAAGAAGATTTTCCCTTTGATAAAGTCTTCAATTGTTTGTGATGACCTGTCATGTGCCTAGATGCACCACTATCAATTACCCAAATGCTCTCGTCCTGGAATGTGTCAGCGAGTGTCGAGAAGAGACCTTCATTCTTTTCTTCGATTACTTCCTTCTTTGTAGAGAATAAGAGACTCCATGCTTCCTTGATGTTTTTCTTGAGATAGCTTGCTAACTTTGAACACTTCTTGATGAACTTCTTCAATGTATTGGACATCTTCATGATGCCCTTAGCCAACCTAAGCTCTGATACGATGTCGAGAATTCAACAGGGCAATGATTATGATTAATTCTCTTTACTTAATAACTACTTGTGGTTCATTTTTACTTATTAACTTTGTTCATTATTATTATATGTGTGAAGCATAAAACAACCACCAAAAACAAAAGAACAATGACAGAATATATAGGTTGCAAGCCAGGGCAAAACCTCTCCTCTTGAGAGGAAAACCATTAAATCTCTTCTCTTCCTTATAGATTCTTCAATCGATAAATTCCATGACCTTAAGATTGAGACCAATACCCTCCAAGACCAAGACCGACCTCTTTGAATGATGTGCCAACTTCGATCTAGTCAAACCCAGTCAAATCTCTTCCAATAGCACCTTCTCGACCTTCTATTGCAAGATTTTCAGCCTCCTAATACAGATCTGAAATTTCGGCCCCTAGCAACAATTGTTGCCACAAGTGGGAACTTCGATCTTCTTCAAGATCCCACCTATTACCTTCGCTTTCCTTTCCCTGACTTCTAGAGCTTGAGAGAGACCCTTGATGACCTTCACTTGACCTCTTTGCCTCCTTTTCTCCAAGATCGAACTTGTAGAATAATGCCCTAGGTTAGCTGCAGAAACCCTAGTCCTCTCTAGCACATGTGAGAGAAAGATAGCCCAAACATAAAACTTCTTCACCCTTCTTCTCCTTCACTGCCTCTTCCTTCTTCCTTCGCTAGAATGAGTGATGAGTGTGTGCTTCAAGGAGGGCGAGTCCTCTTCTATATATAGGCTTCTTCAAGGGTGGATGTGGCTCTTCCTTTAGGCTGACTTGCTAGATGCCAGACCGACTTGGACTTGGAGGGTATTTCGACACTTTTAAAGACAAAAATAATTTTTTTACAAGTTGCAATGTGCCCAGTGGGGTCTTCAACTTATGACAAAAACCCTAGAAGCACTCAATGGGTGCTTGACCTATAAAATAAAATACCTTGAGCATGAAACCCATGCTCCAAAAATAATAATAATAATTTTCTTTCATTTCATAATTTTCTATATTAAAAAATACATTTCACACTTATGAAGACCGAACCTAGTTACACATTTTTCAATAGAAAGGGTTGTGATGACTACTCTACAAATTGATAAGACAAAAGGCCAAAATAGTAAGTCTCATTTCTCAACCATTTTATTTAAAATTTCTGGAAGTCTCTTTTTCTTTTTTCTAATAGCATGCTATAAATTTCCTATCTTTATAGCTAGTAAATCCTTGGAGTAAACGTGCATAATTTCAATATCTAGACGAAGGAAAAATGCATCTGCTTTGAGAACATTTTTCATATCTTTCACATGTTTCTTTAGCTTATTTTTGCAAATCTACATTAAGGAATTACTGTAGCAAACAAATTTCTGCATGTTTTTCACTTTACAAGGTGCCATTTCTACAAGTAAGTACTTTAAGTTGCCTTTTTTTAGCTCAAATTTGTTTTGCAAGTTTTAATCCTTAATATATAGCTTAAAATTACTTATTTCAGCCCTTAAAAGTTTCTATTATTAGCTAAAATAATTTTTTGGGCTGTGCACCCAGGGAGTGTTGACACTTAGACCTCCAAAAGTGAATTTCCAACTTGTTGGGAATTCAATTTTGTTTCAGATACAAATCTTAGAAGTGGTCTAAATTGACCACTCTTCTACCTTCTAGTCTCCCCACCCCTAGATATATGGTGTAGAAGTGTTCAGGAATTTTTTGTGACTTTTCAAAGAGTTTATCTTGTTGTTTTCTGCATATTTTGCAGAAATTAGAGACCTGTAAACACAAGACAGAAAGTTGTTTTACACAATAAGCCACAATAAGCCCCCTAGGAAATGCTCTGTTTATAGAAATATTTACATATTTGGTTAGTATATTTTCTGTACACTCAATTTGACTACTCACATGCTATATCTTTTTAGATCAGAGTGTATTTCTTGTTGGTATAATTTTACTGCAAATTTTACATAATGGGTCAGCAAAGCAACAACAAAACTCCTCCACTTCATTCATTTGACCCCATTACAAGGCACTGGGCTTGTATTGATTGGTTTTAGTCATTCAAGGGAAACCTCCCATACCAATTTTGGTAGGAGTTGGGCTTAAAGAGTGAGGACCTAATCTGAGCTGGTAGTAGGCCTTTGTTCTGTGTGCGTTGCTTAGCAGAATTGTATGGATCTTCAACAACCTTGCTAAAAGGAGTGGTAACAGGTTCGAAGGGTGGCTTTAACAACCTCCTATCTTTTCTTGTCAAATCAGTTTTGTGATGTACTAAGGAGCTATCCGTGCAATAAATATGGTCATTCCTTCACTCATATTTCAACTTCGACAAATATATGATCATGATAAATTAATGCATGTATCATCATAATGCCTATGTTTTGTTTCACTTCACTGCTGTTAATATACCAGATATGTTAGGACTGATAATATCTTTCGCTATGGAGCTTGTCACATCCTTCTCCATGTGAAGCACCACTGATTGCCTAGAATCCACAACCCTAAGACAAGGGATTGGTCTCTCCAAAATCCACCATATTAACTTTTATAAATCCAAAATCAAGCATTACATTCCATAAACCTGCATCTGAGGGACATATCTATGGTATTATTCTAGAGTTTTCCCCCTTGGATAGAAAAGCACTAACCTAAAGAATGGAGGATTACCACCAACATGATAGTGGATGGTGTACTTGGGTTTTCTTTTATTTTCATTTTCTCTTAGACTTGGATAATTTTTGAAGTGCAGGTTTAAAGGTCAACATGCCTATAAGTGGTATTCACATAATTAGAAGAACCAAGAAATGAGAGACTGGGAACAATTATGTAGGCATTATTTTTCAGATATGAATGAAGGACCCATTGATGACAATGAAACATTGATAGAATTACAGAGGAAAATGCACTATTTTGTATTAGAGCACACTTTTGGAAGCAATGGAATGTTGTTTTCAAAGTTTCAATAGTTAAGGAGGTCAATCATATCCCCTATGCCCATATCAAGAAGTAGGTCAATGTTGATATGTACACGAAAAACCTATCAAGCAACAACAAATTGAGGCAAGAAGGTCCTCCAAAGAAGATCAATATTGCTAAAGATGCAATGAATCGAGGTACTTGGAGATAGCTAATTGTTGGGATTGTCATATAGTAGCCAAAGCCATCACCCTATTCAAGGAGTTTGGTAACATCTTTACCTACCACAGTCATGATCTAAAGGGCATTCTGAAAGAATTTGGAAAACTTCGTATTGAACTTCAACTAGATGCCAAACCAATGAGACAATGACCATATCAAACGAATCTTAAATACAAAGCCAAGATACAAGAAGAGATTCAAAAGATGCTAGATGTTGAGATCATCTATTTGACCAAGGAAAGTATCGAGGTATCAGCCATAATGGTGGCTAAGAAGTAGAATGGGAAGATTGACATCTACATGGACTATAGAAAGTTGATCAAGTAACCATGAAAGTCATTTTTCCTACATCTTTTCCCAAAGAGATCTTAGGAGTCATAGGAAGGGAAATATATTCCTTCCTTGATGGATATTTGGGTTATAACCAATTAACGAATTAAGATAAGGATGAAACACTTACAACATTTTCCAACAGATGGAATTATTATGCCTATTGTTAGATGACTTTCCATCTAGTAAACACAACAATGTGTTTCTCTCAAAAAATAGTCAATATTTTCAAACAATTTATCTATAAGTCACTAGAAATGTATATGGATGACTAGGCTTTGTTCGAGTTCTTAAACAATCACATATTTGATCTTAGGATTGTTGAAGAATGTAACTAGTGTCGGTCTTCATAACTGTACTTGAGTCATAATGAAATGTATTTATCAAAAGAAAGAAAAGGAAATTTTATTATTAAAATAAATTGACAATTTAAAGCATGGGTTTCATGCTTGGGTCAATTATTTTTAGGTCAAAGTCTCCATCAAAGACTTCTAGGGTTTATGTCAAGTGTCCTTGTCCATGTCATATTGTAAACAACCCTTCTTGGTATTTATTTGTCAAAGTAAAAATTTATTTTATTGTAAAATACATCAATTAGGCATCCTCCACCAAGTCGGCCTCAAATTAGACAAGTCGGCCTAAATCTGGGCAACAGAATCACTATATAAAGGCAGCAACTCAACCTCATTTGACAGACGCTCACAACAAGTTCGATCTGCAACTTCTAGGGCCAGAAAAAGTGAATTGCAAGGAAGAAGAGGAAGAAGGATAGCAAAGGAGGAGGTCTCTCACAAGCATAAGAAGTCATAATTTCATCTCTCTTTGCCACACGTGTGAAGTTGTGCAGCGATTGGAAGGGGGACGAAATTCTGTAATCACTGGGACGCCGAAATTTTGCTACTGGGGGTCGAAATTCTGCAACTGGGAAGTCGAATTTTTGGATTGTTGTTGGGTTGGAATTGCTGCATAAGAAGAGACTACTATATCATCTTGGAAGGTTGATTTGGTGGAGGAGGAAACTCTATTGGTCTAGGGTCTTGGTCCATCTCAATCTAAATTACTTAAGGAAGAGTTCTTCACTGGGTTTTCCCTTATATAGGGGTTTTAGCCTTGGCTATCTGTGTTGAAGAAAGTGTAACTAGGTTTGGTCTTCATAAATGTAATTTTGATCTTTGTACTTGTAAAAGAAAAGAAATATTATTTTTGTAAATTATAAAATGAGTTTCTTGCTCATTACATGAGTCCATCACATGTTGAAGTGCTATAGGAAATTCAAAGAGTCAAAGAAAATGTTAAGGAGATCTTCTTGAGCATATATGTAATGTATATGAGTCAACCTGGTGTCTAGATTAGTACTCCAAGACAAGCACAATCCTCTTGAAGAAAGTAGCAAGCAAAACAATGTAAAACACAGTCATGTCGGTCTTCAAATGAATTAAATAAGCTAAATAAGTCATGTCGGCTTGCAAATAGAGACACATTGGTCACTCTGACATGTCGGCTAATTATGGAGGACAAACAACTATAAATACCCCGTTGGGGTCACCACAAGAAACATAGAAACTCGGGCTTCTCCGCAACTTCGGATGAGGATAGAGGTACAAAACTTCGGATGGGTACAGGATCTCGAACATCTCTGTGATCTCGGTGATAATGAAAACAAGTAACTATAGGTTCTCCTCCTCGGCACAAATCTCAATGCAAGGTAAGTACAGTCTCCTCCTCAGTACTGATCTCGATGAAGGATGAAATCACAGTAATAGTTTCAGTACCTACAGGTTCTCCTCCTCAAATCACAATCTCGACATGATGGTGACTTCACAGTTATATATTCTTGGCATTCTAGACACAGTCAAGATCTCAGTGAGGTAGAAATCATGGTCTCATTCTTAATGAAGACAAGGTCATGATCAAGTCCTTGGTGTAGCTCACATCTAAGTAGAAAGACCTAGTTGACATGATGATGAAGCAGGCAATGGCACAACTAAGGACCTCTGTGGTACCATGATGATGATCTTGGTGAAGCAGTGATGATGATGTTGATCTCAACAGTAAGAAGAGGATTGATGTCTTGGTCTTGGAGTGGCCTAGTAGGTCAAGGGTCACCGTCTTGGTATTCGTCAATTGGAATCTCTATAAGAATAATTTTGTGCAGGTTTTCCTCTCCAAGAGGGAGAGGTTTTGGCCCAGGCAAAAAGACAACATCGTGTGTTCTTTTTTCTTTGTTTTGATAGCTATTTGATGAAGTAAGAAATACACACACCAGTGATATCAAGAAAATATTGTGCTAATAAGCCAAAGATAAAATACCTCACAAATGGTTATCATGCTAAGAAGAATCTCATTAACTCTCACTGCCCTAGATTCTTCAATAGTCTGCCTACAGCTGGTGTCCCAAATATTCATGTTTTTTTTTTGATAATTGCTTGATGAAACAAATATAAAAGAAGAACATAAGAAAGTTAATAAGAATATAAGAATATCACAAGTAATTATCAACATAAGAAAATCTTTCTGCCTTTCTGATTTTCTAACTTGGTATCAAAGCTTAGGTGAAGAAGGAGAAAAAGACAGTCTGAAGATCTATTGAAGGAAAAATGACATTGAAGGAAGATCATTAAAGGGATCATATAAAGAGACAAGCCTACTATCTACAGGAACCATGACAAACTCAATGAAGGCAGAGAACAAACTAGAAGGAGCCTCCAACTACAGGGCCTGGAAAAAGAGAATAGATCTCATTCTCGAAGAAAAACAGTGTCTTAGATCTTGTTCAAGGAAAAGTTAAGAAGCCTACTGATAAATCAAGTAATGCAAATAAAGTGAAGATTAGAGAACTGGAAATTGTGGCTATGAATCTAATAGTGGATGGAGTTAAGGATAACATAATTCCATACATATCAAACATAAATTCTACTCAAGAAATGTATGAGGCTCTCTCCAAGTTATTCATAATCAAGAACGTTGGTCAAATAGAAAGCCTCAAGAATGAACTAAGAACTGTTAAAATGACAAATGATGATGTCGTTTCATCATACTTTATAAGGATATCTAGAATCAGGGATCAACTCCAAGCAATAGATGAAATTTCCTAGAGAAGGAGCTTGTAATTACTGCTCTTCCAGGACTACCTAAATCTTGAAGTGCCTTTGCATCAGGACTCAACAGTTGGAAGGATATCTCAACATTTGAACAAATGTGGAATTCTTGTAGTCAAGAAGAAACCAAAATATCAATGGTAAACAACAAAAAGGAGAATGAAGAAGAAAACACCTCAAATGCTTACTCTGCTCATCACAAAAAGAAAGGAACCTTCAAGAAGTTCGAAGGACCAAAGAAGAGAATGGACCTATCCAAGGTTGAACGTTACAATTGCCACAAGATAGGACATTACCAAAGTCATTGTCTTGAGAATCCAAGAAATAAGAAAAGAAATAGAGATCAAGAAAATGTCGCTAATGAAGCTCCATCTAAGAAGAACAAGACTAAAGAAGAATCAGAAGTCAAGGGCTTATACTACTAAGTCCTCCCTTACACATATCCTCCCTTGGTCTTCTATTCTAAGTTTTGAATTGTTTTCCTTTATATTTTGATCTCTAGAATTTGTAGGTATAACAAGTCTTGTTAGAACACATTTTATTTTGATAAAGTTGTAGGTATCCCTCAAGATTGGATTAAGAGGGAGCCCTCACCATTTTACCAAAGATGGCTTTCTTACTCGTCTTATTTTTTTTTCTATGTTTAGTTTCCCTCTCTTATCAAGATGTGTTTGTATTATATGCTAATAATCTTTCTCTTTATATTTTTCCTTGGCTAGGAAAGCTTGCTAATTGCTCAAGGATTATGGAGAAGACTTGTAAGGATAGACTTGAAGTATGAAAGAAGTTCTATTGAAATCCTTCAAGTAAGGATAGACTTGAAGTATGAAAGAAGTTCTATTGAAATCCTTCAAGCATTGATGTCCTACAAGGTTTGTTAAGAAACAACCCAAGGTATGTCTGAGCCTATAAAGATTTAAAGATATCTTTATATAAAGGTACGATCATTCTTCTTTTAAATTTTGTTCTACATTATTAACATTGTCATGTCTAGGGTTTTGAATTGTAATAGATTCTTGTTTGGGTGATTAGTCATTAGATTGAATCTACCCTCATTATATTTTGATCATTCGTATGGATCCCTAAAAGGTTCTCTATAAGACCCTTACCTAAGGGTATGTCTATAGTTATGAAACCCTATTCCACTTAGGGTTAATGATGAAGTCTAGAAATCCTATTTTCTTGTTTAGAGTCTTGGTATTGTTTATAATAAAACCCTAGTCCTTTACGGTTTTCTATCTAAAATTTATGTATTGAATCCCTAGATCTTTAGGGTTTGATGAATTAGGGTTTATGAGAAAAACCCTTATAATATATATAGTAAGATCCTGGGAATGAAGCCCTAGGTGTATGTTTGTCTATCTAGTCGGAAACCTAGCCTCGTCAAAGTTGTTGTATGTCTAACTTTAATGTATTGATATTTGTGTGATATCATTGTGCATGATTATGAAATCCTAGATATGTATATATGCTAACCTGATTGTTGATGATCATAGTTTGTAAATTCTAGGGTTTGTAACTAAGCCCTAGTAGAAGTTTGATATTCTAGGATATGATGATAATATTTTTGATATGATTTAGTCTAGGGTTTGCATTGAACCTTAGTAAAGTCTAAAACATTAGCTGCATAGTAGAATTGTTATTTAATTGAATTACTGATATCTAAGGCTTTGTGTCCTAAGATGAAATCTAGGGTTTGTAATGGATCATAATAGAATCTATCTCTGAAAATAATATTGAGGCCCTAAATAGAATGAGACTGATCTAAGTTGCTTTATGTTGTAGTTTAGGATTTGTAACAAAACCCTAGCAAAGAAGTTGAAGTATAGGAATATGTGTCTCTTGTTTATTATGAAACTACTAAGTTTAGGTATTTGATGTCTAAAATCTAATGATTCCATGATTCTGATATAGTTAACTTCATGCTTCTATATATGTATTTGGTTGTACTTGCTATTAAAAGTTGTGCAAGTACACATGATGTTCGTATGAGCATGATCAAGATGAAAGGTTGAAGCTTCAATGATGTTATAGAAAAGGAAAGTATTTGATCTCCCTAAGTTAAGAGGGAGCCTGGATAGAAGGAAGGATACATCTCCCCAATTGAGAGGGAGGGAACATTATTAAAGAAAAAGACCTGAGAAGAACTGAGAATGTATTTGGTGCTGCTGAAGAAATGAAAAGAAATCTTTCAACAAAATTGTATATCGATAACTTGATGATACAAACAACATCCAAATGAATGAGGACCCCAATGGTTTGTGTTTACTAGTATGTTTGAAAATTCATTACTGATTGGGGTTGTGATTGTACAAGTAAATCTCCATAAAGAAGGATGAACACTTGAGAAGCATGCTTGGACAAACGGATATATCTAGTTTATCAGGGAGAGTTGAAGCATCTAATGGTGGATGCTTGGGAGGACATCTGGTCGTCATGTGCATTGATGTCTAGATCCCAAAGAGGGAGGGTGGCATTGGTCTTGGATCTCTAACCTTGGATACGCACCTAGATCCCTGGGTTGATGGTTAGCAAGTAAGCCTGATGGTGCCTAGAGTGGTTGAAAGCTTGAGTCCATCTTAGTTCCACCCAGATAGATAACCCTAGTCAGGTATCTAGTCCGTGGCACTGAGTGTGCCTGAACTCTTCGTAGTTCATATTGGAGATCTTCCATGTACCTCTATATGGTTGTAATTATGAATACCTCCCTAGTTAAGAGGGAGTGTTGAAGAATGTAACTAGTGTCGGTCTTCATAATTGTACTTGAGTCATAATGAAATGTATTTATCAAAAGAAAGAAAATGAAATTGACTTAGTAAAGCATGGGCTTCATGCTTGCGTCAATTGTTTTTAGGTCAAAGTCTCCATTGAAGACTTCTAGGGTTTATGTCAAGTGTTCTTGTCCATGTCATATTGTAAACAACCCTTCTTAGGATTTATTTGTCAAAGAAGAAATTTATTTTATTGTAAAATAGGTCAATTAGGCCTCCTCTACCAAGTCGGCCTAAATCTAGGTAGAAGAAACACTATATGAAGGCAGAAACTCGACCTCATTTGACACACACTCACAACAAGTTCGATCTACAACTTATGGGGCCAGAAAAAGTGTGAATTTCAAGGAAGAAGAGGAAGAAGGATAGCAAAGGAGAAGGAGGTATCTCACAAACATAAGAAGTCGAAATGTTCTCTCTCTTTCCCACATGTGTGAAGCTGTGAAGCTGCTAGAAGGGGGCCGAAATTCTACAGTAACTGGGAGGCCGAAATTCTGCTCCTGGTGGTCGAAATTATGCAACTAGAAAGTCGAATTTCTAGATTGTTGCTGGGCTAGAGCTACTGGATAAGAAGCAACTATTATGTCATCTTGGAAGGCTGACTTGGTGGAGGAGGAAAGTCTATTGATCTGGTGTCTTCAACCATCTCAATCTGAATCACTGAAGGAAAGAGTTCTTGACTAGGTTTTCCCCTATATAGGGGTTTTAGCCCTAGCTGTCCTCCTACATCTAGTGTCCCAAATCTTCATGTTTTGCTTTTGATAATTTCTGGATGAAACAAAGATAAAAGAAGAACATAAAAAAGTAAATAAGAACATAAGAATATCACAAGTAATTATCAACATAAGAATATCTTTCTGCCTTTCTAATTTTCTAACAAGGATAATATTGAATAGGTCCAGGGAGACTAGAGTCTCTCTCAATACCCAAAAGTGTTGGAATCTACAACATTAGGATAAAAATTGAGACATATACTAGCAAAAGAAGCTATGATGGTGGAACCTCAAGATGATTCAAGGCCTAAAGCCTCCAACTTAACTATCCAAGGTTAAGTCATTTTTGAGACATGTGAACTATTACAGGCAATTTGTCAAGGGTTATGCATGCATCACTTACCTGATGGGACTATTACTCAAGAAGGAAACACCTTTTAAATCTTGACGAATGAATCCCAACAAGAATTCAAGGCATTAAAAGACTAGATTGTGAATGCACCAATATTACAATTTCTCTACTAAAAAAAGCCTTTAATTCTCCATGTGGGCGCATCAAGTATCACCATCCTAATTGTTCTCACACAATTTCGTGATAAAGAAACAAATCATCCAATCTATTCCATGACCTCAAAATTATCTCTACACTATAGAGTGGAAAGATATAGGTATGCTCTCTACTTTGCAAAAATTGGCATTATATATTGGAAAATAAATTCAATTTTTAGATTCATGACTATGCCTTGAATTAAATAGTGAACAAGATAGCAATGTCAAGAAGGTTCATCTAATCACTGATGTTGCTCGGGAAGTATAATTTTCAATTTTTGTTAACTTATTAAATCCCATGTTAGACACAAACACATTTTGAGGGTGAACATCGATGAATTAGAAAAAGTCAAAGAAGATAACTTTCCCGATGCTAGTTTTTTTAAAATTCAAGCTATATCGAGTACTAGGAGGATGTGTGGTGTTTCATTCACCATAAACGAGCACCCAATGGCATGACGAAGGCCCAAGAGAGAAGATTTGTACAAAAATCTCTAAGATTCAAGTTCTTAGCAGGGTTAATGTACAAAATCAAGATGCATGGCATACTATGTCAATGTGTGCCACCCTTAGACATAGAGAAACTAATAACAAAAGATCATTCAAGTAGTTTCTAGTAGGCATGACTTCTCGACAAGGACAATTTAGAAAATATGGTGTTCAAGATTGAAGTGACTGAAACTATTTAGAGATTGCTTCAAATGGGTGAAGAGGTGTGAGAAATGCCCAAAGGTGCTACAACACGTCAAGTAAGGGATTAAAATGAACTTCACCTTAGTTCTTTGATGCATCCCTTTAACATTGGGGATTAGATTTCATTGTCCCTTTTGTGCCCGTTAACCACCACCAGTGGGTGACCCCTATAGGAAAAAATTTCTCCTAGAATTGTCTTTAGCCGGTAGCTAGCAACCCCTTGCAGCCACCAGATAGCTTGATGTGCCGCCATTCTCCGCCACTTGAACCAGCCATTGTGTTCGCTCACCCATCTATTATGATCATATATTTAAAGGTGGGCCTTCCAACCCCGAAGGTATGACTTTTCATTATGTAATTGGGTGCTTATGCTTGCTTTTCTTGGGCACATTTGGACATGGATTAGTGGTAGGATTCGGTGGAAATAAAGGGCTCAGATTGTACTCTTGTTCCCTTGTCCCAACTTGGTGGTTAATCTTGTATTCTATTCCCGTGGAATCTCCTCTATTGGCTACTAGCTTTAGGAGTGGCATTACATGGGAAACCCTAATTTTGGTTGCATGGTCCCACTTCCCGACACCATATATCTCACTTCCCATTGCTGATTATAACCCCTTTTCATACTTTTCTCATCCAGGTCCACATCTATCCATTGGGTCCACAAGGTGTTGGCTTCCCCCTCCTCTTGTCCACACTTTGGGTCGGGCTTGGAACGATACCTCAGAGGTTGATGTAGCTAAAAAGAAAGATAAAAGCATAATTTGGCCACTTAAAACAGAAAATATACCATAAGGTGCAAAAGATGGCCAGGACATAAAAAATTTGCACATGTGAAATGTTGCCACACAATCTGACAAGGGTCCTAAGAGGGGTACCTATAGGACAACTACTAGACCAAATGGAAACAACAGGACAAGGACCCACTATCACCTCAGTCAATGTCCCCTACTCTTTACGGACTTTCACTGATGGGAGGAGTCCCGATATGAAGGAAATCATTATAATGATGAGGTCAATGAGTAGATATGGTGTGATTTCCAAAGCCCATTCAAAGGAGAGGCTCAAATAATGGCTTGCTTGCTTTAAAAGCAAAAGAAGGGCTCTCCAAGAAAGGCTTATTGTTAGGAGGCTAATACCTAGGTCAAAGGGATAATCAATATGGTAGATATGCCTAGATCAATGCTTCCTAAAGAAGTAAAAGAACCTCTCTTAGGGTTTTGTAGAATAATGATCTTACAAAGTTGTTGGGTCCACAAGAGAGACCCTAGGGGGATCCAAGTGAGACTTAGGGTTTGTAATTTTTCAAGGTAAATAAGGTACCTAAACCAGGCAAGGATAGAATAGGCCATTGAATGATTAACTTCCAATGAGTTTTCCAGTATGGTTGACCTATGGAAATTCACTAACCAAGGTAACCTAGGATTAGGAATGATGTTGGATCTAAGGCTTAGGATATCTCCAAATCTAGCCACAAGAATTTGCTCAAATTTTAAGGAGACTAGGAGGAGACCCTGGTGCAATAGTGGACCAACTTGCTCTTCAAATGGGCCAGCCTAAAGCAATTTTCACTAGGCCCTAGGAGACCACTAGGTTTAGGGCATAAAAAGGAGAGAAAAGGTAAAAAAATTTAAAGGGTGATCACCAAGGATTTTGAGACCCAGTGCTTTACGATTGGGAATAATGGAATCAAGCTTTATTTTGATTCCAAAATTTCGCTCAATTAAGGAGACTTAAGCAACTTCGGTAGCCCTAATGATGCAACAACACAACTACTATAAGTATTTATACTTCATTTAATGTTTGATGGAGTTTCAAGGTAGTGCAATGTGCAATTAGACCTCTAGGAAAATTCATTCACTTAATCTTTAACATGCAATGCATGCAATACTTCAAGTCCCAGTGTTTTCAAGAATTCACATTTTAATTAGGGCACAATAAGACTTGACAAAACATTCCATACATTAATCATGTAGTATTGTAAAGAAAATAGCATGAAAAAGGCACTTACAAGAAAAAGTGAATATAATAATCCATCAAAACGTCAAAGAGAAGCTCCAAAGTAAGATAGTGAAGTTTCCAAACATCAAAATACATCCAAAACATCCAATTTGTGCTTCAATTGCAAGTCCGAGTTCTTTTCACAAGAGAAATAGAGATCCAAGTGATGATGATTTACAAATGAGGCCTCACTTATATTTATATGAGCCTCTAACAATTTGAATTGGTCAAATTAGCTAAATGAGCCCCTAAGAATGAATCTAATGTGTAAAATAACAATGAAAGTGGCGACAACCCACCAAATAGCTCAAGATTATGCAAAAATCCCTCCTAATGAGGCTGAAATCATAGAAAAATAGTGCAAATGGGTTGTTGGAAGGCCTAGACAAGTCCTCCATGTGCCAAATTGAAGAAGAGGGCTCTCATGATGATTACCAAGGGGTTGGCCCCTTCGTTTCTAAGCAAAACATTTGTGGTGCTCCCAAGTGGTTGTGGGGGCACATTGAATGGTCTCATGTGTCTCCAACTGGATCAACATGTCGATATTCCATCCATAAGGGCAAGGATGATGACACAAGCCCTCCCATGTCTCCCTAGGTGAAACAAAACCCCATCTGGGCCCTGGATCATATGCCAAGTGTTTGTTGCAAATGTGTGGTTGGATGGGCAATGTGGTCCAAGTGCATCATCATCTCTGCATGAGTGGGGCACGAGCAAGCGAAATGTGGTGATGAGAAATCCCATGGCGTGGCAATCAATGCTTTGTTGTGGAGGAGGCCCATGGCTCTCAATACTTCACCCTACAAGTGACATCATGACCCTCTAGAAGGTTGGGATGACATATAGGGAGGCCAAACCCTAAGATGAAGACCCACCTGCAATCCTATATGAGATCCAATGTGTCTCCTCACCTTCCAGTACAACAATTCATTAGTGCAATTGAGTAAATGAGCTTACAAATTAGAGAACCAAGTGGACACTTCGTAGTGGCATGCCCTTCCATAATGGGCTTTAGAATGTATAGGTGTCCCCAAGTTCAAGAGGAAGGTTAATAAAGGACCCTATTAGGTGGTTTCAACCTCTAAGGCAATGATAGGTTCATGGTACATCCGTCGAATGGAAGGTGTCATGTGATATAATGATGGAGACGCATTAGATCTTATATAGGATTGCAAGTGGGTTTTCATCTTGGACTTGGCCTCCTTATACGAGATTCAAGCCCTCTAGAGGGTCATAATGGCACTTGTAGGGTAAGCGTTGAGAGCCATGGGCCTCCACCATACCAAAGCATTGATTGCCACACCATGAGCTTCCTCAACACCACACATTTATTGTTCATTCCCAACCATACATAGATGATGATGCGCTTGGATCACGTTCCTAGTCAGCCACATATTTGCCCCTGACACTTCGCAGTTGATCCAAGGCCCAGATGAGGTTGTGTCTCATCTGAAGAGACATGGGAGGACATGTACCATATTCTAGCCCTCATTGATGGAGCATCGGCTTGTTATTGAGCCATTGGGGGCCATGAGACCATTGAGTGTGCCCCACAGCCACTTGGAGCACCCCTTGATGTTTTGCTTGGAAATCAAGGGCACACCGCCTTGATCGTCATTTATGGAGCCCTCCTCTTCGTCATAGAACATAGACGACTCATCTTGGCCTTCCAACGACCCTTCTTATTCCATTTTCCACTATTTCGGGCCTCTTGGGATGGCTTATCATTCACTTTAGTAGCTATTTGGTGGGCTTGTCACCAAAGACATGTTATTTTCACATTAAAATATTATTAGGGGCTTAATTAGGCAAATTAGGCTAATCTGAACTTGTAAAGGCTCATATAAATAAAGGAGAGCCTCATTTGTATCTCAACATCACTTGGATTTGGATCTCTCTCTAAAGGAGAATTTGAACCTGTAGTAGAGGATGAAATTTGGATGTTTCTAGATGAATTATGATGTTCGGATATTTTTGCTAGCATTCTTGGAGCTTCTTTTGGGAAATTTATGGATGGATATATTTTCTTTGTCTTGTAAGTGCAACTTATATTTTGTCTTTCATAAATGTCTAATGCATGGAATACTCTTTTATGGTGAATAATGTACCCTAATTAATGTGAATTATTGGAAGCATTGAACTATTGAAGATTTTGCATGTGTTACTCATTGGACAATGAATGAATGAATGTTCCTAGAGGATTGATTGAATTTGCATCTTTCAAACTCCATAAAATTTTCAATGAAGTATAAAAGTCTAGAAGTTATTTGTTGTTGTTGCATCTAGGGCAGCGAAACTCCTATTAGGTCTCCTTGAAGAGCATAAATATCATTCCATGGTTTATCTTGAATTCATTTCTCCCAATAGGCATACATTGGGTCTAGGATCCTTGGTGATCACATTATAATTGAAAAATCATTCGTTCCTTACCTCTTTCTCTCTCTTTCTTCGTCCCTTTAAGGATAAGGAGGTTTTCTAGGGCTTGGTATGAAATTTTAGGGAAGAGGAATTTTCAGATTTCATCCAAGCAAATTTCTTTATTTATTCCTCCTCTAGGCATCCTTCAGTTTTGAACGAATTCCAACGATGGAATTTCAAATAAATTGATGCCCTATCTATCATACCATGTGAGAACCTTAGAAGCTAACCCTTCAACTAAGAGATTCCTTGAAGGTTTGTAATTTAAGTAGTGTATCATTCAAAGCCTTTTCTCTTGACAACATTGACCTTGGATGAATTCCTATCCTGACACATACCTCAACCCTAGGTCAAATATTGTCTTTCTCCCAAGGGGTTTTTCATGGAAAGCCATTCTAACTTCTCCCAAAGCTCGAACTTCAATTGAGTATTTCCATTGAATGATCCTTCCTTGCCTCACTTGGAACCCTAGTATAGACATATTAATCACAAGTGAGGGATACTGGGACTCCTCTCATTGGTGAAAAACCAAGAAGAGAAGGGAGCATAGGTTGTGGTGATAGTGGACCTTTGTCCCAAATTATTGTTGTGCCCTCTAGCTTTAGCCCATTTACTAGGCCTTCTATTTTGTGCAGCAACAATGTCCACAAAGAATAAGTGATTCCTATACATAATTATGGCCACTGATCTCTTTATCAAATATGCAGAGCCTCAAAATCAAAAACATGATTTGCAAGCTTAAATTCCCAATATAGATCATCTCTGACCATGTTACCTACTTCACCACTGGGACGAACATCATCTTGATGAGTATCTTCCAAATCATACACCACAAGAGAAACCCCTATTATCGAAAGGTGAATGGGCAAGATGGAAGCATAATTAAAGTATCGGTCTCTATTCTAACAAAGGTTTGTGAGGTAAAATGGTTAGTTGGGTGATATATATTATATTATATATATATAATTATATATATATATATATATATATATTATATGTTTAACTCACATATTAATTATTTTATAATTAATAACAATTATTTTTTATATAGTTCTAATTTAAATAATTTTTATGCTTTTTTTAATCTTGGCAATATGAGATGTATCACGAGGTAAGTTTTTTTTGGTCTATCATGGATTGATGTTTATGGGCGTTTACTGGTCACTTAATTTATATGGTTGCGCTATATATATATATATATTTGTATGTGAACTTATTAATTAAATTTAAATATGAAGTTCTGAAATATAATGGTATGAATATGGATTATTGTTTTAATTTATATGGTAAAATGGATCTTAATTTATAGCTACTATTTATAGTTTATACATATGTCACATATCTATATATAGAAATATTCTTATTTCTAATTATATGTTTATTAATTGAATTGATTAAGTTTTTATATGTTTATTAATTATATGCTATGAAATATCGTGGTTGCTAATATGAATCATTATTATTTAAATTTATTTTAATATGATATTTACATTATGATTTTTTATAGAAAAATTTGTTTGCAATCTTATTAATAAAAACAAAATTACAATATAATAGATTCAATTGAATCGATTTATTATTTTTATTACCTTTTTAATTAAGCAGGCATTATAATAATTATTATTATTATTTGATGTAACACTTCAACTAATTCGTCACTACAACATCTCCACATACCAGGTTGTGGAGCACCTCTCAGTGCAACAAGGGATATTAGCTTGTGACTTGAGGGAGTTTGTAATGTCCTCCACATGTAAGTTTCTTAATAACAATGATAAAAAATAAGATCACTTTATCAATGTCTAGTAAATAACCATAAAAGTAGGTCAATGGGGACTAAAAGACTAAATCCAGTGTAAATACAATGTGGGAGTGAAAAATAAACTCCTAGATAAATAATGAAAGTAGAAAATACAAAGAACTAAATTTCTATCTAAAAATATAAGAAAGCTACATATCTAGCCAGGAGATGATATAAAGAAGAAGGTACAAGCAAAGTCTCAATCCAAAAGAAAAGGGTAGGATTTCAATGATTGACACAACTAGAACTAGATTTGGTGATGGCACTAGATCTAGTTGTCTAGGAAATGTGGGCAAACCGCAATACGAGCTCCTCATCAAAGCTATCAAAAGCTATGAAGGGGCCAATGCACTAGTAGACAAGATCCTTTTTTCAGTGAAAGGTCAAGATTGAGAGGGATTGGTTGTATTATCCTTAGGGGAGAACAAGAGTTATGAAATCTAGATCTCCTAATATTCAAGGTCACGAGGAATAAATATTTGATATAAACCTAGTTTCCCAAATGAACCAAAGTGGCTGGCAGATGGAAGGGGGTGGAGGTTTCAATTGACTCTATAGACATCTAGAACTAGTATGTCTACTAGGATGGTGATGTAGACTTTGTCTAGAAGTGACAACTCCTAATGGATCTCAACAAGGTTAATTAATTCACCATGGCACGATCGAGATGTAATGTGAGGTCAAGTGTCAATTGACTCTATAGACATATAGAACTAGTATGTCTGCTAGGGTGATGGTGTAGGCTCTATGTCCTCAAGTGGCAACTCCCAATGAGGTTAATTGACTTCCCATGGTGCGGTCTAGAGGTAAAGTGAGGTCACACAGATATAGAATTTGAAGTCTCATGAGTATCTAACTCCTCTTGTCCCAATCCAATGAGACACCCATGAAATGTAGTTGATCCTCCTAAAAACCTGAAGTTAGGATAAGATGGGTCGAGATCTATTTCCAAAAGCTTCCCTCATGAGGAGGGAAAGCACAATGTTTTAAAACTCCAACTCCGGTTTGGAAATGGTGGAGGGTCATCTCCGACTCAGTATTGACTCAACCAGTTTGATTTCAATGACTCAGTCGTTGTAAAAAATACATTAAATATTTTTTTTTAAACATAATTTTAAATATTTTCATTCATGTTTCCAAACACAAAGCTTTAGAATATAGATAGAAGACAACATATGATCAAAGTAGGCTCATGAATATATCCATTATATCAAAATGGCACCCAGTGCACTATCCAATACAAAGTTCATACTTAGCCACCATTGTTAGGATTATTTTCTGCCTCAACCCAAGGAAAATCACTAGACAACAACAAAAATAATACCAATTCTCTACAACCAATCATAGCTTCCCAAATGGTAAGCCAATGAACTGATCAACAGATTTCTTCAAATTTGTGCCTTTGCTACAAGACGACCTGTCTCATGCTTCTACCTAGACTGTTGGAGATGATTTCAAGAAATCTGCCCCTAATGAAGTCTCAAAACCCTTGATTTAATTATTGTCAAGCTCATAGTTGCGGGGGAGC
>APFE031017625.1:3282-40266 GCA_000404065.3 Pinus taeda
TTCAGCTTCTAACCTCCCTGGCCACTAACCCAATGCCTCAATTTATAGTGCAATGGAGATCAGGTACCAGCTCCTCCTTCAAAGGGATAGCTCCTCTCAACAAGGGATTAGTTCCTCCTATATGGGATGCATGAACCACTTGGAGTGAACAATCCACGTAACAAATCCTTCTAGAAAACTCTAGAATTAACCCAAAGTGAGTTTTTTAAGATAAAAATTGCGCCTTTTGACTTTCACAGGGGTACGCACCCTCCCCTTCACATACAGAGCATATAAGTACACAGATATCCTAAACAAAAGGTGCGGGCCCGCGGGCAAAAGTGAGAGAAAGTGCGGAACCAGAGTTACATTTTTTTTTTGATATCTTTCTCTCATTTCTAATGCTTGTTCTGAAGAGTTGAGGTTTGAGACTTGCTTAGGAAGCTGGTATAGGTGGTGATAGACCCATACCGACTGCAAATAATCAAGGTGACGATATTTTTGTGTAACAGAAGTGACATGATGTATATGAGTCTAGACATCACTCTATGATTATTACTTTGGGAAATAAGTTGTACAAGATACTGAAGGTAGCCCCGCCTACCACCATATCTTTGATCATTGCAAAGAAATGCAATTTTATCATTTCCCGGACTAGGAAATTTGTTTTCCTTACGGTTTGCCCTAAGGGCAAGAAGAAGGTTATGGCCACGGCTTCCTGACAAGGCTCCTTCGCACAACAACAACAAAATAGACATGGTCGTGGAGGAGTACATGGACATTTTCACCTCAACTATAGGGGTACCTCCCCACTTTCAGGTCAAGCACTCCATCTATCTGACCCCAGGCATGCCACTACCCAATGGACCGATCTATCGACACTCTGTTATGGAGAACGATGAGATCAAGAAGCATATTCAGGAGCTATTGTTGAAAGTGCACACCAGACCAAGATCATCACCCTGTGGGGAGATAATTATATTGGTACGAAAGAAGGATGAGACTTGGAGACTCTGTATTGACTATCAGGAAATGAACAAGATCACTATCTGAAATAGGTACCGAATCCTACAGATAGATGACCTTCTGGACTAGCTCAACGGGGCCAAATATTTCGGCAAGATTGAATTGAAGTCTGGTTATCACTGAGTGCCTATCGAATCCTTCGATGTGTGGAAGACTGCCTTCAAATCCAAGGAGGTCCTTTTCGAATGGTTGGTCATGCCTTTCAAGTTGACGAATGGCCCCGCAATCTTCATGAGATTGATGGACGACATCTTGTGACCCTTAACCAATGCATTCGTGGTGGTGTATTTAGATGACATCTTGATCTTCAACGAAAGCTGGGAAGAGAACCTCCATCGTATTTGGCAGGTCCTTCAAACCCTATGACAACACAAGTTGTGTGCCAATGTGGAGAAATGCACTTTTGTCATGACCTAGATTCAATATCTAGGGTACATCATTGATGAGTAGAGTGTGCATGTGGACCCAACCAAGATACAATTCATCCGAATTTTTGACCAATCCCAACCACTCTTACAAATCTCTATATCTTTCTAGGTCTTTCCAATTTCTACCTCAACTTTGTGTTGGGGTTCTATAATATCACTTGGCCTTTAAGTCATGTCACCAAGGGTGGAGTGAAAGAAAGAAAAAAATGGTCTGAAACCCAACAAAAGTTGTTTTCCAAGATGAAGTATCACCTCTACTATACACCAGTACTCACATTACCAGACCTGCAACAACCATTTAAGATTGACACCAACGCATTTGACTATGCTATTGGTGCAGTTCTTACTCAATAGGGGCATCTAGTGGCTTACCATAATGAGACAGTTTCAGACACATTCCGAAAGTATCCAACTTACGACAAAGAAATGTATTCCATTGTGCAGGCCTGCCGTTAATGGAAGCATTACATTCTGGGGAAGGAAACGATCATCCACACTGACCATCGACCCTTGCAGTTCATACAGACACAAGGGAAGTTGCAGAACAATTGCCATCATAAATGGTCCACCTACCTGCAACAGTGCCTTTTGAACATTAAGTATAAGAAGGGTGTCACCAGTAATGTTGCAAACTGCCTCAACCACCATTCATGGCACTGATCAATGTGCTCGACTCATATGGGCACGAGACTTTAGGGTGACACATCTTTACTATAGTGATCCAAAATTCGACAACACATACCAGACACTCCTAGAAAGGAATCAAGTTCCAAATTTTCACCTTCAGGATGCATTGTTATGCCACATGGGACACTTCTGTGTTCCTTCAACTGAGCATGCCAAGATGATTTAGGAGGCACACTACAGTTGGGTCGCTAGGCATTTTCGAGTAGAGAAAACAATAGCGATACTCCAGAAGTATTTTTATTGGCTGAAACTTTGTCAGGATGTTGGGAAGTACATTAGATACTGCACTGCTTGAGTCATTTCCAAACCAACCATTAATAAGCAAGGCATATATACTCCTCCACCTACTCCTAGTCGACCTTGGGAATCTATCTCCATGCATTACATGTCGGATATTCCTTCTACTAAGCATGAAAATGACTGTGTTTTCATGGTCGTCAATAGATTCTCTAAGATGGCCATTAGGGTGGCCTGCAAGACGAGTACAATAGAGGCCACTCCTAATCTCTTCTTTGAGTGAGTGTGGGTACACTTTAGGATCCCACAGTCCATTACCTCAGATCGAGATAGTAGATTCCTGAGTGCATTTTGGTCAAGTATATGGTCGATGTTGGATACAAAATTTACTAAGTCCACGACTTTCCATCCTCAAATTGATGGCTAAATAGAGGTTGTCAACACGATGATTGTACACATTATGCGCATGTACAACTCAAAGCATCCATGCACATGGGATGAAAGCTTCCCTTATTTCCAACACATATACAACAAATCCCTCCATAACTCAACGGGCCACAACCATTTTCAGGTATGGTCGAGATTTAAGCCATTATGTCCCATTGATATGGCCACACCATTCGCAGTTACTCAGGCAAATTCAACTCACGTCTAGTCTGAAGTCGACAAGGCTAACAACTTCATTGAGAACATTCAACACATCCTATAGTAGGTCCATGATTTATTGTACAAATCCCAAGCTAAGTACAAGCAGCGCCATGATCAACATTGAGTGCCGCACAAGTTCCAGGTGGGAGACAATGTTTGGATACATTTGTAGATGGATCACCTTGCTAGACCCCACTGCAAGATTTGCTAGCTCCGATACAAGCCATACATCATCCCCAAGGTTGTAGGTGACAATAAATTTGAGCTCATTATCCCACCATTCCTTGGTCTACACTTAGTGTTCAATTTAGACTGCTTTTGGCCATACTTTCCACCATTGTTAGACACTTCTGACATTGCAGAACAACTCACACCAACAGAGCTCAACCCAGACTGCATGGAACAAGCTACAACTGATTAGCTCATGGACATGTAGATCAAGAAGACCAACATAAGATCTATCTATATCAAGTTTTCAAAGCAGGCCAACGCCTTCACTCGGGAAAGTGGTTCACTAAGGACCAAGTTCAACAGAGAGTTCCTCACCTCATGGAGGCTCTGCACATAATGGGGACCATTTCTTCCTAAGGGGGGAGGACTGATCCAGGTGGATATTGGTGGCCACATTCTTATTCCTCCTAGACCTCCAGTGCATTCATCTGATTCCTTTTTATTTAAGCATTTATTAGTTTTAGCAATTTATCAGGTCCTAAACTTCCAGAGCAGTTTTGACCCTCTAAATGGCATTTTTTTTAGGTCTACTAGATGCTTGTAGCCTCAAATCTTGTAGTACTCAAAGAGAAATTTCCAACAAGGTATCATATGCACCAAACATAGATAATATGGCCAAGTTATGACCCCAAGAAGTTGGCTGCCCATCTAACCCCAACGGGGCCTACAAACTCTTGGTGTTACATCTCTTGGGGTTAGGGTTTTCTCTTATCGTTCAATAATAAATAGGCCCTTGAGCCTCATTGTAACATAGTTCAAAGGCATGTAGCTGACACATCTCTTCTCAAAGATAAGCTACCATCACCTGAGCTAGTTTGTTTCCATTCTATTTGTAAGCATATTTAATATTTTGATATTAATGAAATGAAGTGTTATTTCTATTGCATCTCTGTATTTATGGTCATATGTGTAATTTGTTGCATTCCTGTTTAAGTTCGGATCATGTTTAATGATGAGGAATATCCCTACTTGGGATTTTCTTCAAAGAAGGTTTATGTGTGGGTTTGATTGGTGTTCTCTCTGTCAAAATGAGTTAGAAAATGTTGTTCATTTGTTTATGGCATATTCTTTTTTCATGCAAGTTTGTAAACTATGCTTGTCTACTCTTCAACATGATATTATTTGAGTTGGAGTTGACCTGGAGGCTGCCTGGTCTCTTTGCGCTCTAACCAAAATCGTTAACCTTTCATGGCCCTTCCCCTCATTGTTTTTTGCGGGTATGTTTGGCCAAGAATTGGGCAATTTTTGAGAATCGATTATCAGATTGCATATTGCAAGTGATATTTTTTCTGTCTTAAGTCATTATCCTGAGGAAAAATGCTTGGTTTTTCCTAGGATCATTTCTCCTAAAATTATTAATTACTCCAATCCATGAGCCTATTTTGAATCTGCATCCATAAATAATGATTATATTTGTAGTGGCAGTTTTGTTCTATATTTATCTCATATGTTGGGTTGTGTTATATTCTTTCCACGACTAACCTACATAGTGAAACGAGGCATTAGAGGGGGGCGGAGCCCCCCTTCATTGCGCCGATTGCGCAGCGGGGGGTGGGTAGCCCCTCTCTACGGGGTTCAGGGCAGCGCCCGAGAAATTTTTTTTGGACCCTATATTAGGTTGGGAAAACCTACCTATGGTTTTCGGTCCATGGTTTTGGATGCGATGGTTTTCGGTCCATGGTATTGGATGCTTCGGCATGTATAAATATGTATTGTAACATTGAAAGGAAGAATAATGAAAAATCAAGCTAGTAGTCTTGGTTTTGAGATCCAGTGGGAAATCTCTGTGTATATGTGTTTTATGTGTTATGCTCTCGCATTTTATTTTTCCTGTGATTTAGAATTCGTATGCAGGTAATTTCTGTACGAGGTTAAAACCTACAACTTTTTCCTGCTCTTTGGAGTCTTCATTGATATTCCCCGAGGTCCAGATCTTGTGAATATGATCAAGCTTGCTTTCTATTATGGATTTTTCCTGAAAGATATTTCCGAATTCTGTTGCATTCCATTGCTTGACTTTTCTTTTAATATGTTTTAGTTTTCTTTGGAACTTGAACATTCTGGTTCCATAAATGTTCAATGGTTCATACCACCACTTCTCCAGCAATTTGACAAAGTTGGGGTGCTGCAACCAAAACATTTCAAATCTGAAAGTCTTGTTTCTAGGAGTGCCTAGGAGGGAAGCTTCTAGTGAGATAGGCCAGTGATCTGACCCTCCACTGGGAAGAATGTCAGAGTCCGCTGTGATGCCTTCAAGTAAGATAATTTCTGAGATAAAAAATCTAACCAATCGAGAAGCTATTAGTTTCACTCCTCCTCGTCTATTATTCCATGTGAAGGAGCTATTTTTGGGAAGGATGTCTACTAGTTTTGTAGTTTCAATGAATTCTGTGAATAGCTCTGCATCCCTATTGATCCTTCTTGTTCCTCCTTTTTTCTCCAAGAGAGAGGTTATCATGTTGAAATCTCCACCCATAATGATCTTCGAGGTGAGATGTCTAAGCTGTAGACTCATAAGTGAATTAAGGAAATGAAATTTATCTTCTAATCGTTGTGGTCCATAGACATTTATGCATAAGTTTCAGAGTTACCTATCACTTGAACTTCCATGGAAATGTAGGATCTGGTGGCTTCCATTGAAAGGACACTCACTACTTTGGTGTCCAAGAGAGTGGTAATGCCTCCCTCCCATCTTTGACTGGCTACTTCTATGAAGTCAATAGGTTTGCCCAATTTTTTGCTGATGTTTTCCATGTGAGTTGTGGCACATTTGGTTTCCTGTATGAACATGATGTCTGACTTTTCTCTTTGGAACTTCCTTTGGAGAAGTATTTGCTTTGCTAAGTTGTTGAGCCCTCTTGCGTTCCATGAGACTATTTTCATTTATAACGAGGACTGTTAATGGTAGGATGGGAAGGCGTTAAGTGCCTTCATTTTGCCTGAGTTTAGCATTAGGATCCCCAGATCGTGCAGCACTTCACTATTTGTTCTTCGTCCCCTTTTCTTTTTTTGCTTGAGGCCAGTTGGATTAAGGGAGATGCTCTTTGAATGGTTTCTTGTGCCTGTTGCAATGCCTAATCCTTTGTTTTTCCTGTCTAGTTCTGCCTTCTGTCTTGCTATGAATAGGTCACTGATCTTCCTTAATTCCTCTTCTAGGACGTTTTCTAGTCCTTGAGCTTTCCAGTTTTCTCCATGACTGGAAGATTCACTCCTGCCTTCTCTAAGGCTTCATTGAGCTCCATCTCGTCACTTCCTCCATCACTGGTTAGCATATCCGTGTCTTCATCATGACTTCCTTCATGCTCGTGCCTGTGGGCCTTGGAACTGATTGGATCTTCCTCCTTTTCCTTCCTGTTATGGTCTTGCTGGTCCTTTTACTTCTCAGTTCGCTGCTTTTCCACATTTGTTTCTTCAGTGTCTGTGTCTGTTTCCAGAACACTGAAATTGTTGATGGTATTTCCTGGCTCTACCCATGTTCTGTTTGATCTTCTCCTGTTGGCTCTTTGTCTTGCTTTTGGTTTTGTAAAGATTCCCTTGCTCTGTGCTTCTGTCGTTGTTTTGAGAGCTTCTTCTGTTCTGTTTAAAGGACAATCTCTGATGAGGTGGCCGTGTTCATAACACTTTCTGCATCGGAATGGGATTTGTTCATAGTTAATGGCTTGAAAGTAGTCCTCATCTCTGAACTCCAACCATAAGCCTTCATGGAGGGCTCCTGAGACATCCAACTCCACACAGATTCTAGCACATGAGGTGTACCTTCGCTGAATAGTTGCTTCTGAGGCTTTAATAAAGGTTCCCAACCCGTCTCCAATTTTTTTGAGGGTTGCTAAGCCCCAGTAGTCTATTGGAAGGGAAAATAGTCGGATCCACACTGGAACTTGTGTGAAGGTTTATTTTTCTGGGACAAATTTTGTTTTCCAGGGTCTCATGTATAGTCCCGAAGAAGCAAAGAAATAGGGACCTCCATCAAAAACCCTATCCTTATCCTCTAAGTTTGTGAAAACAAAAATAAAGAAACCTTTTGCTCCTAGGTGTAGCTTGATATCACCTTTAGGTTTCTATTGTTGCTTGATCCATTGACAGAGGGCGCGCTCTGTTGGCCACAGTCCCATGAACTTGCATATGACTGCATGTTCTGACATGTGTTCTCATTGGGCTTGAATCTCCAGATCTGTGCAGACTACTCTGAGGGTTTCTTTTTTCTTTGATTTGCAAGCTCCTTGCGTGGCTTTGTTGGTGCTGGGAGTGGAGGATGTTTTTTTCTCCTTCTCTTATCGCCTTTGTTTCTCTGCATCTTGATCTTCTTCCTCTTCTATTTGGGCGTTTATTAAGCTTGTGATCCTTTGGCCTGCATCTGCTTTTTTGTTCCTGTTTTCCTTGCCATTAGTTACTTTGTCTTTCCTTTTAGAGCTGCTTCTTGTTTCTGTTGACATTTTCTATTCCCTTTCTGTGCTGGTTCCACTGGAGTCCTTGCGTTCTCCATATCCCGAGATTTTTAGTCCCTCCTACACTTTCTATTTGTGCATGACTATTTGTTTGAATGATGGGGTCCCTGTGGACCCCCCGCTTACCATTTTTCGGGTCAGTCCGCGACCTCTGCTGAGAAGATCTGCTATTCTGTCTTTCTACGCTGCCAAAGTTATCTCTGGTATGGCAGGATGGAGGCGTTAAACCCTAGACCTAGAGGTTGCAGTCGAATCGCCAGAGCCCTTGCTACCCCACAAGAAGTCAATCTTCAATTTCACGACATTTCCCATTAGATAGCTTTACTAATAAATTTATTAATTAGTTACCCTAACCATCAATAATAAGTTTAATACTTCTACCATAACAAAGTACAATAATAACTATTATTGTTTTTAATATTAATTCCATGCTATTACTAATTATACTCGATTGATATTATTATAAAATATTTTCCCTTTTCATGTCTAATCTGAAGAACCTAGTACAAATAATATAACAAGGAATTAATATTATTCTATGTATTTCCCTAGATCTATTAACTCTTATCCCCATTTGATAAACTTCACTATTAATTTTTTTATTTTATTTTTTAGTTACACAAGCCATTAATAAGAAGATTAATACTGTAACATTATTATAATAATAATATGATATTATTTATTATATATTAATTCCATTCTATTACTAATAGTTATTATTTGGTAAATATTCCCTAAATGTAGTCTAATTAACTTTTTACTCAAAACAGGCCCACGGGGCTTTAGATTGACGATGAATGGGTGCACTGTTAAGGCACTTCTTGCAATAGTGTCACTAGTTCAAATCCCCATGGGTGCTAGATACCAAAAAAAAACTTTTTATTTAAAATAACACATGATAACTATTATAATAATATTAGTTTTAATATTTTAATATAATTAAACAATTTGAATAGTCAAATCTAGCCGTTTCTGGGTCTATTATAGCCATTTGTCTAGTCTGGCCTAATATAGTCATTTCTTTAGTCAAACCTAGCCATTGCAAGATTTTCTCTCCCTATTCAATATGTAGCCATGATCTGACTCTTCAACTTCTCCTCATGATGAACCACATTGGTTGGTTCGAAATGCATCGACAAATGTTTTTTCATGTGATTTACACCGATATACTTTTTCTCATAAACTTGATATGGATCACAGAAGCCTCAATTCAACAATTGAAAAATTATTTAGATGATTTATGAACATTTGGCATTAATATTATTGCTGTGTATTCTTCTATGAAGTGTTAACTTGCAGAGCACAACAAATCATTATAATGCCAATTGTTTTACTCAGCACAGTGCATGAAGTCATCCAAAAATAGGGAGTTAATTTAATTTTCATGGTTATTTATTAAAAATGGATTGTCATCAATATCATGAATTGGATTGAATATAACACTTTTGATTTTCTTTAATCTTTTTTATTTGACATTTACATTTTCCATAAGAATCAAAAAGTAATTTGGCCATTTCTTTTTTAAAACACTTATGTTCTTTATGTCAAGTTTTTTTGCAGGTTTGGGATGATCGAATGATCATTGAAGACAACTAATTGTGCGCACAATTAGTCTTCAAAGGAACAATTCCATGAGAAACATAAGAATAAGTCCATGCCCATATCCACCAAAACCAATACCTTTCCTCCCTTTTTGAATTATAAATCCAGCCAAGCAATTCAAAGCAAGCCACAGTCATTTTTATCAGTAAGAGTCAGTTGCTTATTTTCTTTTATTCACATAAACTTTCCACCTAACCCACAAATAAAAGCAAGAAGCTCACTTACGTGCGTATTTCTGATTATCATTATCATTTTCCATTGTCATCTTCCATTTTCATTTTTCCTTTCCTATACTTTTTCATTTCCCAAATAAACCCTGCTTCAATGAGAATTATTGAGTCCCTAGTCCTTTGAGTCTAAAATCCCTGCAAAAATGCATTGAGACTTGCATTCCTTAATGGAAAGTCGTCATGCCAACGAACAATGGAAATACATTAATGTCCCTTGTTCATGAGATCTTATAGGTACTTGAAAACAACAAAATTATTCGTACTTAGTAAGATGTGTTTGGGCATCTTGACTCTCATTGTCATCAATGGTGAGAGTCCTTGACTAGTGGCATCCATTAATGGCTACTAAGTCAAAAGTTTCCTACTATGTTAGAGATCTGAACATTTTTTCACATAGCAGGAATTGTGCCAATGAGTTTTGAAGACATGAAGACTATCATTTTCAGCATTTTGGAGCAAATATAGAAGATATGCAACTACAAAACCAGATGACAACTATGGAATCAGACAGCAACTACAGAACCAAATAGCAACTGCAAAATTAGACATCAACTGCAAAATTAGATGACAGCTACAAAATCAAATTGCAATAGCTGAATCAACACTACTCCACAACAGATTTAGCAAGTTTTAATAAAAGCAAATATAAAGTCATCTTGGCTCTTTTCTCCATGACTTGTCCAACCACTTGAAAAAGATTATGATCAATATTTTGCATCCACCACACATGCAACTCATCCATTTCTAAAGGGTAAGTTAAGGTATGTCATTTGCTAAGTCTTTACCTTAAAATTCCTTAAAAAGCTAGAATGATAATTTTTGAAAAAAAACATTTCTCTTCCTCATCTCATAAAATTATCAATATCCTCAGTTTGGGGGGTGTAGGGGGGTACATTCATATTCATATTTTTCCATATTCATATCACAACCAAAATCCCACATACTTTCAAAAGATATTAACTATATTACATTATTGTTATGAGCATACAAAGGCATGTCAAGGGTTCTAAAAAATATAATTGGATACAAACGCAATCATGGTTGTCACGCAAGAACCAAATATGATGCAATCCAATAAAGATATACTCAGCAACAATAATCAAATTATCATTATGCAAAGTTCAAAGATAAAAAATGAATGCAACAACAAAATATGGTTGTAACACAAGAACCAACCATGCTGCAATTCAACTAAAACATTTTTCAGAAGTATGAAGTTATCAAATGATATCATACAAAGTTAAGCCAAAGCTCAAGGATAAAAAAGAATTAATGTAATAGATTGCATGAGGACATGCAATAGCTCTAGTTGGGGGATATGTTGGGCCTTGAAATTGTCATTCACTTCCATTACATTTTCACTTATATTTCCATATTTTCACCTTCACTCCACCTCTATTTCATTACATTTACCTCCATTTTATTACATTTACCTTACCATTATCATTATTGGGTCACATTTATGTTTTTCCAAACTTTATTCATTTTTAGCATTTTTAAGTGAATTTATGGTTAAAAATTATAAAGTAATGTGCATATGCTTATACCTAATAAGTGGGATGAGATTGTTGACATGTGTAGGTCAAAAGGAAACTTCTAAAAGACCCTTATGTGGCCTCTCAAAACCAAATTCGAATTTGAGTGAAGAAGATCATGGGATCATGAGGATATGTGTCTCATTTCCTATTTGTATTGAAACTCTAAGAAGACATGTCTTTATCATTTCCTATTTTGATTGTAACTCTAGATATATGTGGAGAGATTCATGAACTCTCATTACTGAAATAGCTTCTCATCTTTTTGTATAAATAGGGGAAGTTTTCTCTTATCATTTTCATCTATAAAATTGGAGTTATGCTCAAGATTTGAATACATAATTATGTTGTGGCACCTAATCATGAATGTTCCTTCATTTTGACATGATTGTGCTTACATATGGAGCATCTCAGTCTCTCACACTTTTAGATCAGCTACCTAGAATGTGTGAGATTTAATTGGTTTTATAGATTAAATTTCATTTGCTTTCTTAGTATTAGTTTTAGAATGACTATGTAATCTTTGCTTTTCTAAAAAGATTTCAATATGAAAGATTTATGTATTTCCCAATTGGATTAAGTTTGAGTAAAGATCTCATAGTTATTTAGTTTCCTTTCATGTTTTGTTATTTACTTTCTTATATCAAACTATCAATTTATTGTATAATTCAATAAAAGATCAGGCCAAGAAGGTGACTTCAAATTGGGTGATTGAATGTTCAACCTATGCAATCATTGAGCTTTACCTTTTTTGTGCTTTTATATTTGCTTAATATCCTCATTTAATTGCATTAACTAATATTCCTAAAGATCATTCTATGAAATTGATTTAATCATATCTCAAGATTGAATGGGTGAATATTTAATACATGTGATTATTGAGTTATTTTCTACACACTTTACTTGCTTTTCTAGGACATTAGAATTTAAAGTATAAATAGTTTCTTACACATCATCTAATAAGGTAACACTTCATAATTGAATTCTAGAGTAACTAAGTATACATTAGTTGTTTTTTATTTCATAGGTTAGTTGAATTTCATTTTCATTATTTGATTTCATAGATTAGATGATTTGGTTTTCGTTATTTTGTAATTATATTGATCTAAACTGAAAGACAATTTCTAGCACATACAGTGCACACATGCTTCACAAGTTTACGAAATCCCTGGGTTGACAAAGTAAATGACAGGAAATCACTTTGACCCAATAACCACTACAACCTCCATTATGAGAGTCATTTAATATCTATTCAGCCTCTCCAATGGTAATGCATCAACGAATAATGGTGTCGATGCCACGATAGTAAAGTACATCCCACATAAGGGGGTAATGAGGGGCTTGGTAGTAGATGCATCTACGATCATCGTGAATGAGGTGAGGTTTTACCTTATGAGTCTTAAGAAATAATAGGATATCACTGTAGGAGGGGTCATCTGTGGATATGACGAATGAGTGTTCATTTGGGAAAGAGTCATTAATAAGATACACTTGGGATTTTTTGGGGAGATCCACGATGAAATCTGTAAGAATAAGAGCTTTCTTGCTTTTAGGGGAAGCAAACTATAAGTCGAACTCTTGAAAATAACTACTCATTGGGAATACTTATGGTTCATCATACAATGAGTGAGAAAGTATCTCATGGGGTTCATGTTTGTGATTATGGTGGTAATTCGCATGATGATTGTAACAACCCCAGGTTAAAAGTTCATATAATAAAGTTAATAAAGGAAAAATAATACTGAGGTCATGGGAAATGTATTCCAAGGTGAATGTTGGGAAAAACATCCTAGTAGGTGTTCATTTGCTTTATTATTTTTAAGGGGAAATTGGCAAAGGCAATGGAAAATTCTTTGGAAACGAAAAGAGGCATTAATTGATATTTTTATTTATGAAATAATGGAAAATAGGAGAAAAGGAAGGTGAAAGGTTAAAGGTTACATGTGGGAATGAAATTGAAGGAAATTAGTGAAAATTGAAGAAAATAGAGGACTCATTAATAAAAAGGCTTTTGGGGATCAGCTAAAAACCTTTTGTTATTTCAATTTTGGATCTCTCTCTTTATTCTCTCTCTCTCATACTCTTGCACACGTAATGCAGTATTGGAGCATTCTAGCATTGGATAAAGGAAGAAAAGGAAGCAAAAGGAAGCAAAAGGATGCAAGGATCAAGAAATGAAGGGTTGGATCAAGTAGCGATAGAGAGATTACTTTACAGGTATTGAGTTGCATGTATGGTTTTGTTGCTATTTTTGGCAAGCATGGTACATGTATGTGCATATTTGGTTCTCTTTCTGTCATTGGCATGGATGATTTCCTTGATTTACAATGGTTTTTCCTAGCTTTGATCTAGAATGGATCTTGTAAGTCAAGTCAAAATATTACCATATGTTAACGACCAAGATGGTCCAAAGTGGCAAAGTTGTTCTTGACTTGTGTATAGTTTTATCATCTCAGTTGACTGCAAAACTAGAACCAGGACGAAGGGTTCAACACACTAATTCTGGTCATGTCTCCGTATTTATGTTTGGCCTCCCGGTCATGGGGAAATAATCCTTCAAAGTTGAAGTGACGAAGAAGGCCTTGTTGACTATGTGAATTGGTACAATTCCATAAGGCACAAAATTAATTTCCAAATTCCTAAGAAAGAATGATGGTAAGAAACATATGTCAATTAATGTTTTCGCACATTTATATTTGGCAAGTTAAAAGGGTCAGATTATGTTCAATGATGTCAAAATATTACATTAAAGTGTATTCTTTCCGAATGCTATGTGGCCATAGTAATATGTTGAATTCCTAATAGTGCATGGTTGCATTACATTATGGTGCATCTGCTAAACATAAGATGGGTGCAATATTAAAATTCCAAATCATCTGGAGCTAAAGCAAGGTGAGCACATATTAAATCCGAGTCAAATGGTGTATTTTTAATTTTGGAAAAAATTACAAGCGGTTGCATTAACTATTTACGTCGCATTTTAAAACTATATGGTATATGCCTTTACAAAATGTTCTATTGTTACGTCAATTGCCACAACATGGTGGAGTCCACAGAAGGTGTAATGGAAACCACCAATGCATGAGGTGGCAGTCCAACACAACCATCATAAGGACGGAATCGTCAGGAAGTTAGCAAGCAGTGGGAATAGGTACATGTGTTGTTTGTCCAACGCAGCTGAGAACACAACATTCCCATGGATTTGATAAAAGACAACACAAGTGGTCCAATGTGGCATGCTATTAAATCTAATGATGCCAAAGGTGTGGAAACCGCTGGGGATTGTGGACGTATTAAAGTCTGATGCATTGTGGAAATGAAAATTTGTTGCAATTCCAATCAGCAAACACTGCCACCCACAAGTCAGCAGACAATTGTAGCACATCTTAGAGGAGGTTGAGAAGATCAAAGCCACTGGAAGGTTGGTGATATCTATTTGGCACATAGTTTTGTGACCTACGCCAATGGGGTGCTAACACAACACTCCACATTGCTGGAATTCCACGCTGTTGCACTTACCACTAGTTTCATGGCACCACCGTCAAGACACAGATTCCACCTATACCCTGTGTCAATTATGTGGAGTGTGCCTTACCATTGGGGAGTAGGGAAGCTCACATACCATGGGTTTTTCAATGTATGCCCAATCAACACATTGGATCCATATGTGCAGAGGTGGTAGTCTTGCGATGCGACAAGGTAGGTGCAAATCCAATGATGTGGTGGTATAGGCATATGCCACAAGTTTTGGTATGACATCACCGTTGGAGTCTTGTTGTCGGTCCAACCAATTTGTAACACCAGTATACATTTAGAACTGAAACCTAAATATGTGCCATGACATATGTTATATGGTTTTTATACATAGAAATGTTCTAGGACCTCATACATTTTGTAATTGTGCCATAAATTAATTTTGGCCAATTAACAACTATAGGAAATATTTTATGAGTCAATATGCTATGTTTTGGATAAGCACCAAAGCCAAATGCATTTTAAATATGATTTTTTAGATAGTTGAACTCTAAAGTTAGAGTTTTTTAAAATTAATCTTCTAACAAAATACTCTTAAACTTAGCCTCATACAACCTTATAAATGCACCAAGTGAAGGAGCATTCAGGGGGGAGAGAAATGGGATCTAGAGTTTTCCATCAAGAAGCCTTGTCTTAAAAGAGAAGAGAGGCGCTTCAGAAGCCAATAAAGTCTGTTCCATTTCCAGAGGAGAAACCCTTCAAGAAGGAGTTTGCGCTTCAATTTTCAAGTGACAGTTCAATGAAAGAAGCTTTAGGGTCAGCGTTTCGACATTTGTCCGCAAATGCTCTTTTGAGTGTTCCCTGGCCATCCTTGGGTTTATTCAGGAATGAAGACAAGCACTAGAAAGTTGTTGTTGATGACCTTCTTTCTATAGTGACCAGTAGTGTCTGGGAACACAGATGAGTTGGCATAATCACATGTAAAGAAACTCTTGAAGCACTTATAATAGAATAGTTGTTCATTTTGAAGCAGACCCAGAGATTTAGTCTAGGAGGGATGAACTCCGTCATCAAATTCTTTCTGAATTTGCGTCTTTTAATTTACTGCTTATGCATCATTTAATTATGATGTTTTAAAGCATAAAGACAACTTAATTTTCCTCTTGCATTTCTCATTTATGCAATTCATGGTTCAATGCTTTGTTTGAAAGACAATCGCCCATCAGCTTAATCTTGCACTTTTAGAGAGGATGATCTAATTTCCCAACATTCAGATCACTTTCCATTTCCGAATAGTCATGGTGTGATGGGGTTCTTTCATTTGGTTTAGCTTTGGATTTCTATATGGTTTTGGAACCATGTGAGGTGGTCTTAGGAAATTCCCAAGGGCCTAGAAATCACTTAACCAATAACGACGAGATATGTGGTAAATACTTAGGGTGGAGATGAGAAAATTCCTCAAGATATTGATGAATAAATCTAGAGGCATCCAAGCTTGTTTAGGGCCTAGTGATCCTTTTACCGATTTTGGTGGGATCACAATAAATCTTGCTAGTGTATGTTTCCTTGTTTGGGCCTAGGAATCCTTTGACTAGTATTTGTGGGATTGTGGTAAATATTGGTTGTATAGATGAGGGTTTTGGGCCTAGAAATCCATTGTCAGGTAATGGTAGGATATGGAATAAATCATATGGAATCCCTGAATTTTTGTTGTGAGTCCCATATTTATGCTTGAAATATGACACAGGGGTGCTTGGCTAAAGGAAAGATCTGGATCAACCCAATTTATGCTCATGTGGTACATGGAAGTCCTTGACATGGTTGGATTTTCATATGTTAATAAGAGCTCTTTTCCTCTTGTATTTCATGAGTATTTATACTTGTTATTATATGGCTTTGACAGTTTTTCTATCATTGTTATTATTCTAGTTATATGTTGATTATAAGCATGGTTTTATAACAAAATTTTATTATGGTTCTTGTCATGCTTTGATTAGTAAATGAATCGTTAATGATTGTATGGCCTAATAGATAAAAATTCATCAATTGAGAGAAAGCATCAAACCTTCCTCATGATTCTCAGGTAAGTATGAGACCCCTATGTTCAAATCTTCATTTTAACTTGTAGATTACATGTTCTCAACATGATTGATGAAATGGTTATCATGGTTGGGTTTGGTTAGGTCAAGTTCTTGAATATTTTTTTTGAATATTTTTTGTGTGGAAAGGTATATAAAGTTCTTGGCAGAGGTATGGATCCTAGCCCTTAAAAGGTGGCTGAAATCTCAAGGTCGCATTCACAGAACTAAGTAACATAAACTGCATTTTATGAGAGGAAGAGTTATCCATGCAATTGGAGGCTTACAATCACCACCTTTCCCTTTTATGAAAGTGACGAGGAGTCCAGGTTAGTGGAAAAGCAGGCTCGCTCAGGGTCTGAGCACCTATAGTGGTTGTGTAGCCTTTAGGGGTCTTGTAGTTTCTGAGGGAAGTTAGTAAAGTTTTGGTTGGATGATTCCACTTCCTTAATTCTACCTAGGAGGCTGATTCATATCATATTAACTCTTCATCATATATTTACCCTGGTGGATTGGTGAACTTGGGTAAGTGTGGGAGGAGGGTGTTACCGAGTGGTATTAGATCATGGTTCAACACTTGGACTAAATGGGTGGAATGTGCTTGTAATGCATGCATGAAGATTGTATATGTGCTTGTTATGTATGCATGGTAATAGTGATTATTATATTTGTGTTGCCATGTAGAAGTTGGTGATTTTATTGTTGGGATGTGTTTTTCATGAATGCATTTCAATTTTATATGCATTTTTTATGCATGTCATTGTCTATATGTTTTTATGCATGCATTATTATGGGCATGGTTTTCCTGCATGAGGTCATGCTATGCAATTGGCATTTTCATGCATGATGACGATATATTGTTATGATTATGATTATACATGTATCGTGCTAATCTAGTTGATCTTGCAAGCGAGATATCCTCCCACGAACTACACTGAGGTATGTTGGTTATTTTTATGTTTAGTTATCTGACATGATATAATTATAGGAATAAGAGGATCAAAGATGAAAAGGAAAATGGTGGATTATAGTTTAGGAGCCTCTCCCTACATATTAGATAAGAAACATGGTGATGAGTACTTCCCTCACATAGTAAACACTTTGAAATGTTTGAAGGGATAAATGAGGAGTTGTAAATTAGATAATGACATAATCATTCAATCATAAGAGAGACTTGCCAGGGAAGAGGAGAAACAAGTAGAGGTAAATGTAGTTATCAGTCATAGTTTTTTAGACTTGTATAAATAAGGACCTTTTAAGATCATTCATAGATAGGAGGACATGACTAATGCAGCCTATGGTAGAAGATCTCATGATGGGAACAGGTCGAATACAGATGATATTTTTAGGGATGGGAGATTCTTGTATATACCTGATAAGAAAGGCAATGAACATGCGCTTTATTCTAGTTTTAGTTCAGACATGTATCATGGTCTTCATTGCTATCAGCCTTATAGGAGGAGTGATAGGGGATATTTTCTAGATGAGTTCAAGAAAGCCAAGCCACCTACATTTAATGGAGAGATGGAGAAGCTATGGGATGCAGAGCCATGTTTGCTTGGAATGAAGAAATTATTTGAGTTGGTTGACTACATAGAAAACATGAAGGTCATGATAGCTATTTTCAACCTCAAAGGGAAGGAAAATATTTTGTGGGAAGATGTGAAGTGAGTTAGAGACATTAGGACAAAGGAGTTAACTTGGAATGAGTTTAGGAGACCTTTTCAGGAATAAGTACTCGTCAGAGGGGTACTATGACAGTGCATCTGAGTTCTATGAGATAAATATGGGATGAATGACATATGAGGAGTACATGAATAATTTTTTGGAGTTGTTGAGGTATGTACCGTATCTTAAGGATGAGAAAGCCAAAGTTTAGAGAATTGTCAGTGGATTACTACTAGGATTTGAAGATCAGATTGAGTTTGATGAGCCTAGATCACTTGAGGAAGCCACTAGAAAGTTGAATCATTGTTATGAGAAATGAAAGTGCGGATCTGAATCTAAAAATGATTGGAAATGTGATGAAAATATTAAAGGAAAATGGGATAATGAGTGAGGAAGATAAGAATACACAAGTGTAGAATTCCTGCAGAAACTCTGATAGATCTAGAACTCTAGTTAAATTAAACATAAGTAATTTGTTGATATTCAAGAGAGGAGAGAAATAATTTTCTCCATAAAATTAATGTATTAAATTAATGAACAATAGTAACACATGAGCAAACAAAACTCTAATCCCAAAGGGAGGTGGTTATATAGAAATTGCCAAATCTAGAAAACTAGGAAAAAAGTAGTAAAAAAGTAGAAAAGGCTAAGTAAAGCTAAAGGGAGGCCTAAAATAGCAACAATGACTCAATACTACCTATGCCAACTATTAGCCATGACAAAAGAATTAGGAGGGGTACATTTTCCAAGGAAGGCAACTTTAAAACATGCTAAAATGGTCCAGGGGACCAAATCCCTTGATCTAAGGGGGAATCTTCATGTGGGGCACCAATCCTCAAATAACTCAAGTGGATGAGGTGTGGTTAGGTGTGAAGATGCACTTAGATGTCTAAATGGTTTAGGAAAGTGGTTGGACCAATATTTCCATAAAATTAAGCCTTTAAAGGCAAAAAACAAGTGAAAGTTGGTCCACCGAGCTAGTTTACCAAAAACCAAGTGTGAACATGATTTTTAATGCATGTGGCTAACTCAAGGATACTTAGGCTAAAAAATAAATGTAGATGTTAGGATTATATTCCAACACCCCACTCATCCTAACTCATTTATCTAAACTGAGTCTTGGCCAAGATGCCATGTTAGTTACTCAGGTACAAAAAATAAAATATCCTCATAAAATGAAGAAAGAGGGAAAACCTCATGGGAACACCCCCCAACCCCCCCCGCCCCCCCCCCAACCCCCACAAAAGAGGAAAAAAAGAGATAAGTGGCCAGAAGCGGCTACTCGATTGTCTCCACCACTCCAAGCATAGCTCTCAGTTCTAAAAATTTCTTTTCATATAAAGACTTAGCGAAGATATCTGCAACCTGCTGCTTAGTGGGGCAGTACTGTAGTGATATGACTCAGACACGGATCAGCTCATGGATGTAATGCATGTGAATCTCGATGTTATTGGTCCTCTGTATTTGAAATGGATGAATTGATATTTGAACAAACCCCTGATTATCACAAAATACAACAATCAAAAGTGGATACTGAATACTAAACTTGGAGAGAAGTCCCTGCAACCAAACAACTTGTGTAGCTACATTCACTGCACCTCTATAATCTGACTCGGTTGTAGCTAAAGAAATCGTGAACTGCTTCTTGCTAGAACACCAAAAAGGCCCTGAACCAAAGCTAAAAACATAACCAGAGGTGGACTTGTGGTCTGTACCATCACCAACCCAATCAGAATTTGTGTACCTAATCAGTGAAAGTGGGCAATCTGCAGCATAAAAGATACCAAAACGGGAAGTACCTTTCACATATCTAAGTATTCTCTTTCCAACTTTCTAGTGAAGCTCATGGGGCTCTTGCATATATCTAAAACAAACTCCTACTGCAGAAGATATATCAAGTCGGGTGTGAGTAAGATACAACAAACTCCCAACCAACTGTCGATACAATGTATTGTCCACCAAAGGTGTAGTACCCGCATCCTCAAATCTGATACCCGAAAGAAAGGGAGATGTTGCTAGCTTTCATTCTGTCATATGAAAGCGAAAAAGTAGATTTGATGCATACTTAGGTTGTGTCATCTTCATCCCTGAAGTAGACTGAGAAACTTCAAGACCAACAAGGTAGTGCTACAGTCCCAAATCTGTCATGGAAAAACGATCATGTAATGTTGATTTTTCTAAATCAATAGTTGAGTAAGGTTCCCCGTCATCAGTAAATCATCTACATAAAGTAATATCAGCAAAAGGGAATCATCATGTTGCAGCAAAGAAACATTAGGATCATATTTGCATCAAATGAATCCAAGGGAAAGCAGGAAAGGATCCAACTTTGCATACCAGGCTCTAGGAGCCTGTTTTAGGCCATACACAGATTTCTTTAATATAAAAATGAGGGAAGAGTTCTGAATGTATCACTGTGGATGCTCCATATATATCTCCTCCTTGAGAACTCCATGAATAAATTCACTCTTCACATCCATGTGATGAACTTCCAATCTGTGAGAAGAAATAATGGCTAAAACTAGTCGAATTGAGTCCATTTTTGCAACAGGTGCAAATGTCTCTATGTAGTCTATGACATGTACCTGTGAGTATCCTTTTGCAACAAGTCAAGCTTGTACTTTTTGATATCACCATCTAAAGAAATATTTTTTCGATAGATCCATTGACATTGAACAATTTTTCTTCCTTTTGGAAGTGGAACCAAGTCCCATTCATTGTTTTCTATGAGAGGAGAGTACTCTTCATCCATGGCAGCCTCCCAAAGCGGATTTCCAGCAGCCTCAGAGAGTGACTATGGATACGAACCAAGTGATATATAGCAATGTATGGGAAACAATGGTTCAGTGGAAAACAAGGATTGAGGAGCCCCAAAAAACTGTGATCTAGTCCTTCTCGCATATGCATGATCACTGACTAGTTCGCCTACATCTTGAAGGGTTTTCTCTGCGCAAGTTGGTAGCTGAGTTGGAGCAGCCATGACCTACTACTCATTCTCTAAATTAGACCTAAGAGGCTTCTTCAATGGCTACTTTGAAGTGCTTTAATAAGTTTCAGACTCCTCCTCATAGGTGGCTACAAGCGATTCCTTAGCAGGGTCTGCTGAAAACTCATGCAATGATTCTTCTTCAAGCTTCACACTTCGAGCTACAAGGAACTTTTCAATGTGAGAGTCCAACAATATATATCCTTTGACACTATCAAGACATCCAATAAATATATATTCAACACTTTGAGGATCCAAAGCCTTCCTCATACATGTCGGAATGTGAGCCCATGCTTGTGAACCAAAAATGCGAAAGTGCGACACTTTCGGTTTCTTACTAGTCCAACATTCAAATGGAGTGGTGAATGTGTTTTTGAATCTATGTTGCATAATTAATAGTTTTAGCCCATAACTTAGGAGCTAATTATTTTGATTGTATGATACACTTGGCCATCTCTTTTAATGATGGGTTTTTCCTCTTCGCGACACCATTCTATTGTGGTGTATATGACACTATGTGTTGTAGCTATATACCTGCATCAATACAAAGTTGCTGCACATCTTTGTTGACATAATCCCCCCAATTATCAGTATAGAGTATACTAATCGTAAATGCAGACTCATTCTCAGCATGTGCTTTAAATTCTATAAGTCATTCGAATACTTCCGATTTTAATTTCAGGAAAAATACCCAAGTACAATGAGAGAAATAATCTATGAAGGTGAGTACATATCGAGCCTTACTGATAGAAGGCTGTAGGAATGGGCCCGTGATGTCACTATGAATCAGCCCAAGAGGTGAAGGAGCTCTCTATGCCCTCCCTTTGTCAAAATTTTTCTTCGTATGCTTGCCAAGAATGCATCCTTGACATACACCGCTTATGAGTTTAATAGCGGGCAATCCTTCTACCATGTTTTCCTTGCTAAGTTGATGCAAGTACTTATAATTTACATGGCCAAATATTTCATTCCATAACCTAATGGTATCATTATATTTTGATAGAAATATAGTGCTAATAGATTTAGGAACAAAGTGGGAGAAGGAATACAAACGAGAACCATGATCTGCAATTCCATGTGCAAGCTATGAGCCCGTGGAAATGTCAATAATCACTACGAAGTCTAGAGTGAACTCCACCTTCCTTCCAGAGCCGAAATGAATGATTTGATATATCGAGAGAATATTTGTAGACAGTGAGGGAACATGAAGCACATTTGTGAAGTAACCCCCTTCAAGGTCTAAAATTCCTTCTCTGCACACCTTTTCGGGTGTGGCATCTCCCAAGTAAATTGGGGATCTCATGCTTTCCTCGATGGATAAAAATTCATCTTTTGATGCAACCATATGGTTTGATGCACCCAAATCAAGGATCCAAGCTGATGGAGTGGATGTGATAGCCATTAAAGCATGACCATATTGTGCTCTCCCTCTCTCATCTCTCGTTCTATTATCATCCTTCTTCTTTGCATTCTCGGGCATGGTGAGATTGTGCTGCTGCAATTGCTTAGCCATCTCATCGATTGTTTTCCTCATGCAATTTTCTTCAAGATGAAAAACATTGGAATAGTAGCTGCAAAGTGTTCTTTCCTTCTTCTTCTTACCCTTAGGTAGCGAATATCTCTCTGAAGATTGTACAGGTTTCTCCTTCTTCGATTCATTAAATTTACCCTTCCCTTTTTGCTTATCTCTTCCACTACTCTTTGGAGCATCAATAGCTGCAAGTGCTTGGTTCTTTGAATGCTTTATGGCACCCATTTGGAATAAATTAGCTTGCTCTTGGGTTAATTATGCAATGAAGTCATTCAATGGAGGCATTTTTCATTTTTCTTGAGTCAATTTAGATGCTTGAAAAGACGATGCAAGTACGAAATATTCAAGGCCTAATTTTGAGAGAATCGAAAGGAAGAGTTGATCTTCCTCTTTCTTGACTCCACATGCATCAAGTTCAATGAGGAGGGATTTAAAATTGGTGAAGTATTCTTGCAGGCTGCTATAATGAGTTATACTGAGGGATATGAGTTCATTCTTGAGTTGATGCACTCTCATTTCATCCTGCTTGCCGAATAGTCCTTCCAATGTGATCTAGACCACATTAGGAGTAGTGGCTCCACTGACATGAAAGAGGAGTTCTCTAGAAATCGATATTCATATCAGCCTAATTGCTTCATATAATTTATTGAAATACTTGATCTTCTCTGTTGCAGAAGTCAGTTCAGTCTCCGTTCCCATTGTTACCTCGTAAAGCCCTTTGCTTCAAAGGAGGAGAGTAATCTCTCTCTTCCATTCGAAGTAATTGAAAGGATTTAGAACGATTTTTATGGCAGAAGAGATATGATCCATTGCTAATTCCTACACCTCCTGATGATCTATACCTGCAAATAAAACCGTGTACAATCCACTAGATTCGAACTAGCTCAGATACCATGTAGAATTCCTACAAAAACTCCAATAGATCTAGAATTCTAGTTAAATTAAACACAAGTAATTCACTGATATTAAAGAGAGGAGGGAAAGAATTTTCTCCATAAAATCAATGTATTAAATTAATGAACAATAGTAATACATGAGAAACCAAACCACTAATCCCAAAGGGAGGTGGCTATATAGAAATTGCCAAATCTAGAAAACTGGGAAAAAACTAGTAAAAAACTAGAAAAGGGTAAGAAAAGCTAAAGGGAGGCCTAAAATAGCAACAATGACTCAAGACAACCTATGCCAACTATAAAACATGAGGAAAGCATGAGTAGGGGAACATTTCCCAAGGAAGGCAACTTTAAAACATGTTAAAATGGTCTGGGGACCAAATCCCTTGATTTAAGGGGGAATCTTCATGTGGGGTGCCAATCCTCAAATAACTCATGTGGATGAGGTGTGGTTAGGTGTGAACATGCCCTTAGATGTCTACATGGTTTAGGAAAGTGGTTGGACCAATATTTCAATAATATTAATCCTTTAAAGGCAAAAAACAAGGGAAAGTTGGTCCACCGAGCTAATTTACCAAAAACCAAGTGTGAACATGATTTTTAGTGCAGGTGGCTAAGTCAAGGATACTTAGGCTGAAAAATAACTATAGATGTTAAGATAGTGTCACATAAGAAGTTCAATACAACTGACAAAGGGTAGGGATTTCAGTTTGGGGAGAAGAAGAAGGGTGATGGAAGGAAGCCTTTATAGTGTTGGACTTGTGGAAAGGATCCTAGCAGGAGAGATTATCGACAACATCATGTTGGTAGACCACAATTTACAATGCTCAAAAGGCACATACAGTGGGGAATATTAGAGAAAGTATTCCTCAGATTTATGTAGCATTGTATAATAAGTAGGCTGATCATTAGACATATATTATCAAGATAGACATTAATCTTCGTGATCTCATTTTTTCTATATTTATTAACCGTAGATCTAATTATAGTTATGCTAACCCTTACCTCATGGATAAGTTTGATTTGAATTAAGAAGTGCATGCAGAGTCTTGGTTAGTGTAGTTGGCTACAATTACTAAGCAAAAAATTCATCATTAGGTTAGATATCGTGCATTTAAGTTAAATCGTATGTAAACATCAACACATCAAAATGTAATTACATTGGGATCAATATACAATATGCTTCTAGGTATGGATTAGCTATAAATTCACACGGCTAAAGTAGATTGTTATGACAAGGCTATTAAGTGATTGGATGGTAATTGAGAACAAATAATTCTATAGGGTAAGAAGAAGGATACATCCGTTAGAATGGTTACAACTATGTAGGAAAAGTGCAATTGCAGGAAATGGTGTGTGTTACTTGTAGTGAAAATTTCCAATCATAAAGGTAATGATGTTGAGGATGCGAAAGTCTTGAAGAGGTACCCAATCTTGTAGTAGTTTTAGGATGTATTCCCAATAGAGATTTCATAGTTTCCTCGTCATAGCGAAATGGACTTTTCTATTGAAGTGGTATGAGGAGCAACACTAGCATAAAAGCCATCATACAAGATTAGCACTCTAGAGTTAGTGGAATTGAAGTTGCAGTTGAAGGAAATTCTTGACAAGGGATAGATTAGACCAAGTGTATCACAGTGGGGTGCACCGGTATTCTTTGTGAATAATAAGGAGGGCACTCTTAGATTATGCATTGATCACAGGTAATTGAATAAGGTAACCATCAAGAAAATATATCCATTGTCAAGGATTGATGACTTGTTTGACCAGTTGAAGAGAGAAGCGGTGTTCTCGAAGATCGATTTGAGATCAGGATATCATTAGGTACACTTGAAGATGATGTCTACAAGACTGGTTTTTGGGCCAGATATGGCTTAATGAATTTGTTGTAGTTCCTTTTATTTTGACTAGTGCTCCATCTAGTTTAATGTGATTGAAGAATAGTATTTTGTATCCTTATCTGGAAAAGTTTTCTATTGTATTAATTGATGGTATATTGATATATTCTATGAATTAGGAAGAGAATGTCGAACACTTAGCAGTAGTATTGAGATTACTAAGTGAGAATCAGTTATATGGAAATCATGCAGTTTCTTTCAGAGAAAGGTACATTACTTGGGGCATGTTGTCTCCAAGGAAGGCATAATAGTGGATCTGAAAAAGATAAGAGCTATCATGGAATGGACAACTCCTAGGAATGTGGATGACATTAGGTCATTCATGGGGTTATATCATTATGACAGGAGGATCATTAAGAAATTCTCACAAATTTCCTATCCTATTACATCATTGCAAAGGGAAGGAAAGGAATTCAAATGGGGAGAGGAATGTGCAACAAGTTTTGAGTAGTTGAAGTAGTTGTTTAAAAATGCTTCAATTCTAAAGATTGTGGATCCCAATAAAGATTTTGTGGTGTGCATGAATGCTTGCAAGAGAGAACTTGGTGGATTCCTAATGCAAGAAGGATAGGTAGTATTTTATGTTTCAAGGAAACTGAATGACCGTGAGTAGAACGATGTGCCACATGATCTTGAGTTGGTAGCAATCATTCATGCATTGAATATGTGGAGGCATTATCTTCTTGGAAGGAGCGTTGTATTGATGATTTATCTGAGTGGGCTGAGGTACTTTTTTGACCATCCTAATCCCAATTCTAGATATGAAAGGTGGTTGGACATGATCATTGAGCTTGACTTCAAGATCGGGTACAATCAAGGTAAAGGGAATAGGGTTTCATATGCTCTTATCAAAAGAGTACAGGTAAATCACATAGTATCTATGAGTTCATATGGGACATGTCTACAAGATCAATTATTATAGGTAAGACAGTAGGATGATAGGTATAGGGATCTTAGGCACAAGTTACAATGGTAGGGTACAGGTGATTAGGATGTGGACTATCATCTCACAGTGGATGGTTTGGGAAAATTTAGGGACAAGATCTATGTGCCAAAAAATAGTGAACTTTAGAGGCTTATCTTGAGGCAATTTCATGTTAAGACATATTTAGGCCATTCAGAATATCAAAAGACATTGATAGTGGTGAAGAAGTTCTACTATTGACTGAATCTCGAGAAGTGGCAACACTTATGGCTAGATGTTTGGATTTTCAATAGTTAAAAGCAAAGTTAAGGCATCGAGGTGGTCTACTATAGCCGATGTTGATACAAAGTGGAAATGGGAGGTTGTTTCCATGGATTTCATTACAGGCTTACCAAGGACATCTAGATAATATGATTTTGTTATGGTTGTGGTTAAAAAGTTGAAAAAGTTAGCACACTTAATTCCAATGAAGTCTACTTATTCACCTAATGATGTAGCACAGGTCTTCATCGTGGAGATATTTAGGTTGCATGGTATTCTGATGAATATTGTGTCAAACAAAGATACTAAGTTCACTTCCAGGATTTGGGAGGAGTTATTTACAGGTTTGGGTACAGAGCTAGCCTTTAGTACAACTTATCACCTGCAAACAGATGGATAGATAAAGAGGGTTAATTAATATTTGGAGGACATGTTGAGAATATATGTTATGCTTCAACAATGAAAGTGGGAGGTATTGTGTTAAAAAACCACAAGGATCTCTGTGTGAAATTTCATATTGGTGAGTGGATTTACTCTCTTCTTTGTAAAGTTCTATGATCTAAATGATACACAATTTCACTGCTTTTTTGAAGCCCAAGTTAGGAGCTCATTCACCTTGATATTTTTGGTGCAGGAATGAAGTCTCATTGTTATTAAATTATCAGCCTTATTCAGGGTAGCATATAACATAATCTTGCATAAACATAGGTTGATTTTGAGAGAATGTTTTGATTAAAAAGGAACAGTGAATGATTGAATCTAATTGGTGAGGTATTATTTTAACTTGTGTGCAAAGGTGTAAGATGTTCTCTTTCTATTTAATGGAACTTTATATCCCAAGTCAAGTTTGATTTCCAATTACAAGACAATGTGTGTTGAGTGTGAGGATGTGCCTTAAATTTGAGAAAAGTTTTCATTTCACACTAGAATAGTTAGTTTGTGACACAATGAAGGAACTGATTCTTTTGAGAGTGCAAGAAAAATGTTTGTTTCTAGTACAAGAACTGTTAGCAGTCAAAATGAACCTCAAGGCTGAGAAGAGGAAATTTTGAGGTAACCACAGACCAAGATTTGGATCTGGCATCTAGCCCTGCCAGACCAGAGAGGACTCTCTCTTTTCCAACAAAATGTGGCTGTAATAAGTGAATCTTATGCTAGCTATGAAGTACGAGGATTTGATTGAAAGTTGAGGGTCGAAAACAACAAGAGAAGGGACCATTGGGCTATGGAATTGACGTTAGTTTCTACTAGCAAACTTGGGGCAAAGTGCAATGTTTAGCGAGATGAAAGATGTAAATGGGAGAAGGAAAGAGGAGAAATCTCACTGCACTGCAGACACCAATAAAGGGATGGATCTACAATGGGAGCATTATAAGAAAAATAAACACTGGGTTACTCAACAAAGCATCTAACAGAGGATGGATTCTACAAAGATAACCACTACATTTAACAACAAAATCATTGTGAAAGGAGCATCATGCATGGATGGATTCCTAACACTTCCCTTAGATAATGTTGTATTAAGAATTAGTAGAAAAAGCAAAGTATGTAAGTGAATTTATGAGAAAAACTAACACATGTTGGACATTAAACACGGTGATGGATCCCAAATCTAAAAGACAGAAACTGCTCCATAAAAAAAATATTTGGAAGAAACTTTGCACAGTGCAAGGCAGTCTCACTCTGCTGCAAAAATCTAAACCCTTTACACTCTGAAATTCATAAAATATATGCAATTATCTTGTCCCTATACTAAGGGAGTTGAGTTCAACCATCTCCCTTAAGATAGAATCAGTTACATTAATTTTGGACCGAATTTCTCAAAATAGGTGTCAAAAATAAACTCGTACCTCTTGAACCATAATACCTGTTACAAAATTGAAAGAGGTTTTTGTAGATAATGTCATTTTGGAGAAAAAACTCTCTCCAATTTTGGAAATTCATTTTCAGTTGCAAGAAATCTGTGCCAAAAAATAATCTCTAAAATAGGAAATCATTAAATATTTAAATCTGCAAAAATAGGCTGTAAAAATCTAGGCAAATGTTCCAATTCACGACACCTGTGAATAAACTAGAAGAGATTTTTGTTATTCAGTATGTGATCGATAGAAACCTCTTTCACTTTTGTAAAATTCATGTCCATTACTTCAGAAATTGATTTTGTAGTAAACTTGTCTCTGTGTGAAGCAAATGACCTAAAACATGCATAACCAAGAATGAATCATTCATTTCAATCATATATTCTGATCCAAAAACTGGTTATGAGAGTGTGATATACCATTGGAAATATTTTTCTGGGTTGCTTCTGATAGACATAGTTAGGATATGATTTTTACTGAAACTCATATGCAAAACATCTCTGAAAACTAGACATAGCAAGAGCCCATTCTGATCCCTTGTCATAGGCTACGAAGACTGGAACTAACATTGGCCTTATTGGGCATGGCAGCTCCTTGGAGGTGCCAAGAACACATAGACCAAGTGCCTCATACATTGGGCAATACAGTCACAAACATATGTAAAACCTAAAAATGCATACCAATCCAAAAACATATACATACCGCAATATGTACATAAACAAATACCGGAAACTGAAATGCTGCCTTAGGCAACTTATTTATTTACAAATCTACCCTACTATAATGCAAAATTGATAGATTAAGTAATGTTGTAATGCCAAACCAACCAATGAAGCAGTTGTTGTAATGATATGGTTGTTTGATGGTGTTTGAACTAGAACATAATTGGAAATTGTACCAGCAATATATACACATAGTACCTCTGGCTCTGTAAATGGAAATCTTGTTTTTCATTCAACTTGAGAAAATATTCCATATATGTTGCTATAGGATCATAAAAACCAGATTCTATTTGCTTCCCCAACTCATTAACATATGCTATTGGCTGGAGATTATCACATCCTTGTTGTAAATCAAAACATCCTTCAATCCAACCATCCAAGGGCAGCCTTACCTTTTCTTGTCTGGGAGGAGGGAGAGTTTATAAGAACTATTTAAGATCTTGGAAATCATATGATTCAATTTTAACATCCAATAGTTCGATTTCATTTTCTAATCTTTTAGCAGCTGAACCAAGAAAACAATTTTTACCTTCAGGTTCAAGTCGGCTAGATTTCAAACAATGAAACACTGATGTTGAAAAACACTGATCAATCTGAAATTTCGCTAACTCATTCCTTGAAGTTAGTAATATTTCCTCAGATGAAGGATTTTACACATAACCTGTCATTGGTGATTACCATCAATGCTCTGAAATCTAGATTCTTTGGTAGTGAAGTCGCTCTGAACTTTGAAGCTCGGGATCTTGAACAATGGAGTCACCAGGTGAATGATTTCAGCCTTCATATGTGTCTGACTACTGGCCACCATCAGTAATCAGATCTGCAACTTGAATGATCTTATTTTAGTACATGAACGGATCAGTGAGCATTGGAATCTTTGGATTGAGTTGAAGTCACCAGGTGAATGTTTCAGCCCTCATATGTGTCTAATCATTGCCCACTATCAATAACCAAATCTGCAACTTGAATATCTTTCCTGGAGAAGATCTTTCACCTTGTTCCTCGGCAACAATGCCAATATGTTAGCACTAAGAATGAACCTCAAGGCCGAGAAGAGGCAATTCTAAGGTAACCACAAACCAAGTTTTTGATCTGGCATATAGCCTTGCTAGACCAGAGAGGGCTCTCCCTTTTCCAACAAAATGTGTTTGTAATAAGTGAATCTTAGGCTAGCTATGAAGTATGGGGATTTGATTGAATGTTGAGGGTCGAAAACAGCAAGAGAAGGGACCATTGGGATATGGAATCAAGGCTATTTTCTGCCAGAAAACTTGGAGCAAAGTAAGTGCAATGTTCAACCAAATAAAAGATGTCAATGAGACAAGGAAAAAGAGAAAGCGTGTTGCTCTATAGGCATCAATCAAGGGATGGATCTATAGTGGTATCGTTAGAAGAAAAAGAAACTCTGGGTTACTCAATAGAGCATCTAACAGAGGATGTATTCTGTGAGGATAACCACTACATTTAACAACAAAATCATTGCGAAAGGAGCATCATGCGTGGACGGATTCCTAACACTTCACTTAGATAATGTTGTAACAAGAATTAGCAGAAAAAAAAATTACGTAAGTGAATTTACGAGAAAAACAAACACATGTTGAACATTAAACACCATGATGGATCCCAAATCTAAAAGATAGAAACTACTCCATTAAAAATAATATTCAGAAGAAACTTTGCACAGTCCAAGGCAGCCTCACACTACTACAAAAATTTGAACCCTTTACACTTTGTAATTTATAAAATATATACAATTAGCTCATTCTTGTACTAAGGGAGTTGAGCTCAACCATCTCCCTCAAGAAAGAATCAATTACATTAAATTTGGACCGCATTTCTGAAAATAGGTGTCAACGATGAACTCGTATCTCTCAAACCATAATACATGTTACAAAACGGAAAGAGGTTTTTGTAGATAAGGTCATTCTTGAGAAGAAACTCTCTCAAAGTTTGGAAATTCGTTTCCAGTTGCTTGAAATCTATGCCACGAAATAATCTCTAAAATATGAAATCATTAAATATTTAAATCTGTAAAAGTAGGTTGTAAATATCTAGTCAAATATTCCAATTCACGACAACTGGGAATAAAATGAAAGAGGTTTTTGTTCTATGGCTCGTGGTTGACAAACACATCCTTGGGTTTCTCAAAATTACTTTCCATATGTTGTCAAATGGCGCTGCATTACAATCACTGAAATAGTAAAACAAATGCAAAATTTGTTTTTTTTTAATGTAGTCTTCAAATATCACAACATATCTCCCACATAGTAACACTTGTGCATAAAATGAAGGAGGTTTTTGTTATTGGGTATGTTATTGACAAAAAGCTCTTTCACTTTGGTAAAATTCAAGTCCATTACATTAGAAACTAATTTTGTAGTAAACTTGTCTATGTGTGCAGCAAATAACTCAAAACATGCATAACCAAGAATCAATCATTCATTTCAATCATATCTTTTGATCTAGAAATTGGTTACGGAGTGTGATATACCATTGGAAATATTTTTCTGATCTGCTTCTGATGGAAATAGTTAGGATATGATTTGCACTAAAACTCATGTGAAAGACATATCTGAAAACCCGACATAGTAAGAGCCCACTTTGATCCCTGGTGATAGGCTGCGAAGACTAGAACTAACAAGAACAAAGCATTTTGAATGCTTGTGTAATACAAGAAAAACATTTTATTTGATTGGTTATGTCATTAAATTCTGACTTTTTTTTTCATATGAGATGTTTTTGAAGAGTCTCTAATTATTCTTTTGTGTGGAGATCCAGTTTATAAGAGTGGTTCTAGTGTGACTGTGTGAACAGTGCAAAAATTGAAGTCAAGGAATTTATTTAAAGATTGGTTTAACATGATTAATTTAATTGTTGGGATAGAGATATAATTTACAGAATTTTTCTAGAACCTTTTCCATAAATTTTGCTATGCCTCGAAGTCTATGAGGCCCTGGTTTGACAAGTAAACATTGAGAATTGAAACTACAATTCCACTAACCAACAACAAGCTTAAACATTCATTTCTCATTCCTAAGTTTTTCTCCTATTTCCATGTCCTATTATTTTTGTTTCTTTGTCATTTCTATTTTTTCTCATATTTTTATTTTCATTGTACATTTATTTAATATTTTTAAGCTACACTTGCAAATTTCTATTTATAACTTATATAAAATTTAGTGGAAGTTAATCACATGATACTTCACCTATCAATGAGGCTAACTTAATGAAATATGTGTTAACATGATGTCTTCAATGTATTCATTGGCTAAAAATAAAAATTGATTTGGATATTACATTCGCTCTGGTGCACTCTACTCTTAAACCTACATTCCTAGTTCATTCACTAACATGGTTTAATTCTGCATCTTTAAGGTCAAATCTTTAGCCACCAACGCACTAATATATTGAATTTTCTTAAACTAGTGCAACCAACGAACTAATCTGCGTAAAGGTATTTGCAATGAAAATGGTGTTGAGAATAGTTGGATGATGATATGAATATGCATGCACATAATTGTGTACTAGAGTTAGGACCACCTATGTTTATTTTTCTAAAAAATTAAAGGCGTCTTTTTCATTAGGGAAAAAAGCGTACAACATTCATTGAATCTTAGTGAGGCAAGGAATATAACCAAGACTCCCATCTATGCATTAACATAAAAAAATATGTAGGAAATAAAACATTCATCAATGTGATAATCAACATAAATTAACTAAGCCTATCAACAACAGATAAAAACAAGCACTAAAACATCCAATGTATATTCTCATTTTTCACTACATAATGATTCTAAAAGATGGCTATATTTAAACAAACAAATGTCAAAAATGAAAAATAGTTGCCTAAGATAAAGAAATTTATGCCTACCAAGAGAGTCACTATATTCCTCTAAACCCAAAAACTTGACCACCTCATCTTGGAATTGTGGTATACCATGTGTCACCTAGGTTTGTTGGGGGATTTTAATACTTTTACAAGGGTTGTATGCATAAATTAAACAAAGAGTTTGAGCCTATAATACCATTCTTGAACATAAACTTCTAAGGTCATAGGGAATTCCTTCCTCATAGTATAAATAAATTTCTTTTTTGCACCTGAATTGAGGGCAACTAAAGAACTCATGTTTTCTCCTTGTAGGTTTTAACCCTGTACAGAAATCACCTGCATACGAATTTTAAAACACAAAAAATAAACAATGCGAGAGCATAATGCATAAAACACATATACACAGAGATTTTCCCCTAGATCCAAAAATCCGGACTACTAGCATGATTTTTCATTATGTTCCTTTCAATGTTATAATACATATTTACATGTTGAAGCATCCAATACCATGGACCGAAAACCATCACGTCGAAAACCATGGATGGAAAACCACCGCGTCCAAAAAACATGTGTGAAAATCATGCACAAAACCATAGGTAGGTCCGCCCAACCTAACATAGGTTACAAAACCAACATTTTCCAGGGCACTACCCTGGACCCCATAAAGTGGGGTTATGGGTATGCCTCAAACCCTCTGTGATGCCCCCCCTGCTACACAATCAGCGCAACGAAGGGGTGGCTCTACCCCCCCTCTAAGCCCCCGATTAACTATGTGGGCTAGTCATGGAAAGAATATAACACAACCCAACACTCCTAAGTTGAGAGGAATTGAAGAAGTTATTTTCACACTTGAATTGAGAGGAGCTAAATAAGTCATTTTCATAACCCACATCAGAAAGAGAAATAATGTCATTTGGCAAGCTATGGAAAAAAATGAATAATTTCATTTTCATGGGCCATGGCAAAAAACAATACTATCGTTTTGGTGAGCAAGGGCTGAAACGGATTCCAACATATCATTTTTTCCAATTTGTAACATTCAACCTTTCGACCGAGAGATTTAACAAGAATATAGACCTCTCGACCAGGAGTTTGAATGGAATCTAAACTCTTTTCCAAGAGATTTTAAGTATAATCCAAATATAGATAGTAGTTTTTGTTCTTATAAAGGATTCTCTCACATATACAACTCACTTATATTTTGCAAGACAACACCTTGCACATATAATGATGCAAGTGCATAGGTTGAGCATAAAAAAATGACAAGGCCTAGACAAGAGCTTAACAATGTGATAGGATGATCACACGGTAATGTTGGGAATGTTAGAGTCCGTCTGGTCAGTCCTCCGTCAGAGATCAAAACTCTTTATGCATTTCATTTTTAGGTGTCCCACTCCATTCACTCAGCTACATTCCGCTAGGGGCATGCCAATCTGACAAAACAGGTCATGCTAGTCATTTCCCCTCATGTCTAGCTCCTGCTAGCTTAGGTCTTTTGTCAATGATCATCAAAGTCCATGACAGTCAAGGTCTGGTCCTTTAATGGAAAAAAGTCATTTTCGATCATTAGGTCTAGGGATTAATCAATTTGGTCTTCAACCAAAGCCATGCATGCTAGAGTCAGGCCCTTACAAAGTTATGATTCAGAGAGCTTCATCGTCATGTGGATACACTTTGACTCTTCTTCCAAACTTTGTTTTGAAGAAAAGTCAAACAATTTCATTTGTGATAAAATTTTCAAAAAAATTGTCAATTGATTCCTTCAAATGCAATCATGCTTTCTGTGGCCAAATGTCCTGTCGTGCAATCCCTGCAAAGAGTGCTGAAAATTTCATAATTTGAGCTAAAATTTCCAAGAGAAAGTGAAAATCAGTGTGCTTTAAAGTCAGTGAAAAAGTGTCAAAACATAACATTAGAAAAATGGGTTTTTGGAGAAGCAAAAATTTAACCCATGAATTAAAAGTATTTATATACAACTTTCCACCAAAAGCAAAGTCATTGTGCAAATCAAGTTCATAGGGAGACATTGCAAAGTGATTAGGAGTGTATCATGCATGTTTGGAGCAAAGTAGGAGGTAGTTTCCAGGGCGCGGCGCATATACACAGGGGCGCAGTGCACACAGAACGTGCGGAACACATAGAGGCACCCCTCAATGCATTTTTTCAATGGGCGCAGTGCACACCCAGGGCGCGGCACACTGGGTTTGGTGCATGGCCCACACCCACAAAGGGCCAAAACCATGCCAAATTTCCTCAAATTTCTTGTGAAGCCCCTTAAATTGACAGGTAGGCTCTATGACACGACTTTTTCATCAAAGTTTATAAATGATATCGTGATTTATGGCTATGTTGGAATGCAGCAAAACTCTTAAAATCAACCACAAGAAACACCAAAGGCCATTGTTGCTAGGGTTGCATAATTGTGGTATTGAGGCCAAGGTTCCGTTTTCGCCCACCATTTTTCCCTCACCTACCATTTTTCCCTATCCTCCCTTTCTCATTTTTCCTATTATCCCTTCCCTAAAACACTACCAAACCCTATTCCCTTTCCCCTCCTCTTATTTGTCAACATATCACCCCAAAACCCTACCTTGTCAAAACCCCAAAATCCTACCCCATCAAATACCCAAACCCCCTACATATCCGTAAAAAAACTTCTCCCCATAACCCTTATTCCCATCATATTACTCCCCTCCTAATACTCCCTTTTTTCATTATTCCCCTTGGTGGCAGATATCACAAAAGCACCCAACTTCACACCATCACCAAAGGGTAGCCTAAGTACAATACACACAGTAGTCATGGCATTAGAGAATTCATCAGAGTATGAGATCGAGACACAAAGTGATTCTTCCTCAGAAGAACAGGCACCCAGGAGACATCACAAGAGTGGCAAACATGTTAGGGATGAGCCAACTACCCTCACTGAATTGCAAGCCTGTCCTCTTGCCATGTCATGCTTCCCGCACCTATCATGTTTTGAATTTTGTCAAAGGGTGTGTCATGCAGAAAGAGTTATTTTTGCTGACAAAACTAACCTCCCTAGGAGTCTAAGACTCTCTAGTGACAAACAAGACAATTAAGATCAATCCTTCTCTAAACATACATTATTCTATAAGAAACCAAGTGTTTTTCAATCCTACCTCAAGTCCAACACTTGTTGCAGCAGTCCAGCGTCGTCGATCCAGATGAGCTCCTCCTTCACTTTGAAACCTGCAGACACTAACAATCAAACGATTACATAACACCTGAATATTCCATAAAACAAAGCATATTCAACATATAGACCAAGGAGTATATGAAACAATTCATTAACAACAATCATTGAGAAGAATGGACTTATTTGTATTAAGAAAACAAAAAAGAAACCATTACAACCTGAGCCTTGGTGTTGTGCAAGTTCCTCCCAGGGTCCAGCAAGAGTTTTCCTCTACTTTGACAAGCTCACCCACTTCCAAATGAAACAAGAAAGGATGGTAATCTCTCCTCACAAGCTTACAAGGAAGTCCTAATTCCAGCAGCATCTACCCTTTGGAATGTTCAGCTTTCAACCTCCCCTCCTTTGGCCCAATGCCTGTATTTATAGTGTTCTAGAGGAAGTCATTCAGGTCCAACATCAATGGGATACTCCCTCTTTTGGATGGGGTATTTCCTCTCTTGATGGGATAAGTTCCTCTATCATAGGGATGCATGAACCATCTGGAGGCACTCAATACACGTCAAACAATCTTCTAGAATGCTCTAGAAGTGACCATAAGTAACTTTTTTAAGATGAAACTCACGCCTTTTGACCTTTACAGGAGTACGCACCC